>JAQMCW010140664.1:0-14342 GCA_030068335.1 Chrysichthys cranchii | reverse complement strand
ACAAACAGGAAGTTAATATCACCAACCATTCCCATTTTATTAAGGTGTATCCATATAAATGGCCCACCCTGTACAGTCAGAGCAATAATTAAAAAGTTTAAAACAACCGGAACTGTGACAAACAAAGCTGGACAAGGACCCAAGTTTATCTCGCCACCACACACAGTGAGGAGGATAGTAAGGGAGGTAAAAAAAATCTCCAAAGCTCAGTGTTTGAGAATTGCAGCAAAGACTGACCTCTTGGGGTCACCAAGCCTCCATAATAGCCATTGATGCGATCTGCATACCAACAGGTTGTTTGGGAGGCATTGCTAAACACTACTTGAACTTTAACTGGAACCGTGTGCTTTGGTCAGATGAGACTAAGATTGAGATTTTTGGCAACAAACACTCAAGGTGCGTCTGGCATAAAACAAAGGATGAATATGCGGAAAAGTACCTCATGCCCACTGTTAAGTATGGTAAAGGATCTGTGATGCTGTGGACCTGTTTCTCTTCCAATCGCCCTGGGCATCATGAACTCTTTGAAATACCAGGACATTTTAAATAAAATCTGGTGACCTCTGCAAGAAAACTGAAAATGGATCATGACTGGTTCATATGATCCAAAACATATGACCAAATCAACACAGAAATGGTTCACCAGACACGAAATCAACCTTCTTCCATGGCCATCTCAGTCCCCAGACCTAAAATCCTATAGAAAACCTGTGGGATGACCTGAAGAGAAGTGTGCATAAGAGAGGACCCAGAACCTATGCAAAGAGGCATGGTCTGTATTCTCTAAACTTTTGAAATGTTATAGGAGAAGATTAAGTGTTGTCCTATTGGCAAAAGGGGGTTGTACAAAATATTACAGCAGAGGTGCCAATAATTGTGGCACCAGTAATTTTGTTAAAAACAATGATTTCTTAATGTGGGATTTTGTAGCCACTGAATAAATGTACTCAAATTAAAGGTTAGATTTTTCTAAAATTTTCAGTGTGAGATTAGGCTTCTGCAATAAAAATGAATTTATTTTAAGGCTTTTTACATATCTTTAGTAGGGATGCCAATAATTGTGGATGGTGGTGTAACATCTGATCAGCAGTAGTTGTATAGTGATTCTCTCCCATTAATAGAGATAATATAGGGGGTTGGCCAAACTGTGCACAGCAACAGATGGGCTTCAGTCAGTACTGAGAAATTACACTTAAGTGAAAGTACAGATAATGTGTTAAAATAATTTTCGACCTTGAAAAATTATTGGAAATATCCAGCCAAAAATGCAAAATAGCCTTTACGCTGATGGAAATATTATATGCAGTACGATATTGACTAAACCAACACATTTGATAGCACTTATTTATGGGACACAGGGTTCAATGTTATTGTTGGACCTACATTGAAAGTAACAGGAAGATGAAATTCAAGTGTTTTTTTTTGTTTGTTTGTTTGTTTTTTAATCTCCTGACTATCGTAAACTGCAGTGGGTTGCACAAGCCCAGTGCTCTCATTAGAGCCTTTTAATAAATAATACTTGGGGGCCAAGCAGACAAGCTGCAAAGACACCCATCGCATTTCTGCCTTTTCTAATTATGGTTATTTCTTCCTTCTCTTCTTCTTCTGGCTAGGATGTCTACATGAGCCCATAGAAACATATAGTAACAAGTTTGGCACACTGACTGGGGGGTGTCCCCTGATTTTTATCAAGTTTCATGTTTGCAACTCGAGTGCTCTAGTGCCACCAGTGAGTCAATGCAGTTGCCTTTATGCCAGATTTTCAAAAATGACATACCATTAGACTTCTTGGCTCAAGCCAAGTTCAATGCATTCATGACCTTAATTTCTGTCACACTGCAAGAATCTTGAGTCCTTTGAGCCCAAGGGGAGTAAAATGCAGTTTGCCCAATTACTGTTGATGTGTTTCGATTTAAAAAGTACAGTATTTCTCATGTGTGGCTGTATCCTGGGAGTTTTGAAGGCAGAGATGAAAGTGTTCATCCATTACAGTTAATTGAAAATGGCGGCAACGACTCCAAACAGGAAATGAGGTCATTACATTGTGAAAACCACTTAATCAATTAATCATGTCAACTTAATTGACATGGCTGTCATTTTGTTTTTTAATGAAAAAATTAAGAGAATTTTCACAGGCCACAAATTTTGCTAGAAGCCTTGCCACCTCAATTTGGACATTTACAGATTGTTAGAGTCTTATATAAAACTATCATATTCAAGAACATAGTTTTTTCCTGCAGAATACTGTACATTTTAAAGACAGTGTTTCATCTAAATGAAACTCTGCTTATCTATAGGATATTAGGAATCTCTAGGAGTAAATAACTCTTCATCTGAGAAACATGCACATAGTGAAATGTTTACTCTACTATCCACCATGACAGCACCTTTTATAGCCATCTCTGCTCTACCCAACAAGTTCAACTGAATGTGTCTCAAGATGTTTGTAGATTACTTTTAACAGGGATATCCATGCCATTCTTAAACATTGATAGTGACTGATATTATGATCTTTTACAACATACCAGATATGCTGAGAGAGTCTGACAATAACTGCAGACATACAGACACTACTTAGAAGGTCAGTAGATGATGTGCTTTGTATCTATCTGGCATCTTAATAGATGACCACTTGATCATTCCCAAAAAAACAGAAGGAGAGCATGAATTAGAGTTCAATATGAATCATCTAAGGCAGAATTAGAAGTAACCATTCTTGTTAGCTCTTTTTGAGTGATTCATAACATTTTCTAAATATGCTGGTTATTATGATGACACAGTTTCCTCCTTCGGTCTTGTTCTCTGGGAAGGAAAAATAAAAGCATAACACTCATTCCATTCTTCTCTTTGCTCATCAGCTGCCTTTTAACTAGTTCCATAGCAGTCCACACCTGTCTCAAATAGCCCTCACACAGGAACACACATATGGCTATCAATAAAGATCAACCACTATATAACATTTAGCCTTGCACTTCATGAAAGAACATATTAAACCATTATCTTGCCAGCATTGCTCCACTTAACTCATCATACCACACTAAATTGTGTAAATTATAAAGTTATTTGTTTAGCCAAGGTTATTAGGGACATCAAGCTCCTAAGTGGCAGTTAAGGGTGGAGACCCAGACTATGTCCACACTAATACATTTTAGTTTTAACACACATCACTTTTGCTATGTTTACACCTGGCATGCATACTACATAATATTTCTGAACCATGAAAATGATTTTTATACAGCTGTGTCACAAAGTATGTAAAGTGGGCCCCATGTTCTGCTAGCCTTCCTATGCATATGAACACTTGCTGTGGTTCTTGCTAGTCATCTGGTTTACATTAAGAGTTTTGACATGTTGCCACTGGAGCGTTTTTACTGGTTACAAAAGCTGTCATTTCCCACACCCTGATTTAATCATGTCCTGCAATACACACAGACATAAATCCTTACTCTTCCTATTCCCAAAGAGAATATAGGTTCCTGACCAGACTCTGGAACATATGAGGGAACTGTCACTGGAAGAATTGTCACTGCAATTTGGTTGGTAGGGTGGAGAACAGTGTGTTGCATAATGTATGCACCATGTCTTGTAGTTGGCATTTTGTAGTGTATGTGCCAAGTATGTGCTGGGATATTTGAGGTCTCACAATCATGTGAGCTGAATTAAATTTACATAGTGCCTTTCTCATACTTAAAGTGAGAGGTCACTGATTCTGGAGAAAGCTTGCTGATATAACTCAACAGCCAAACAAATACACACCTTCCTTCATTGCTCCTTCAGAAGCTCTGCCCCCTTATTGCCAAGGCAACAACACTGACACCTGTATCTACCCCTCTATAGACCCTCTGTTCACCTGGTGTGAGCTATTCTTAAAGACGCCTATCACTCTAGTCATTCTCTGTTTAGGTGGAGAAACTCTGGACAACAGCTCAGACACCACAGTGTAGAGAGCATGATATACCCATAGCAAACATTTCCTTTTCTAGTGGCAATAAGACTGTTGTCAAAAGAAATTCAGGCTGGGCTGAAATACCCTTTTCCCATCCCACATTTATAGTTGGGCTGGAACCAGACTTTTTGAACCCCCTATGACCACTGAATATTTTCTTGTGCAATAGATACAGTTTTGGATTTTAATATTCAATCATTGTGCAATAGTTACACTGTAGTACAACATAGACTAGTACAACTGTCTGTTGTCTCCAGACAAACATGCTAAAGAATTATGGTCCATAAAAGTGTCATTTTATTTATTTATTACATTTTTATCTTTTATTAACTTATTTAATATACTGGACAATTTTATTATAAGTATTCACTCGTATTCTGTTGTGTGTTTGTATAGACTAACTGAGGGATCTGTACAAGAATTCCAATATAGATGTTTATCTGTATATATTCACATGGCAAAGTTCTTGTTATTATTGTTAACTTTCTTCTACATCTGTGGAAGAGTAATGATTTACAAACCCACTATCAGGTATCGCCTAGATTAGTATAATCCCTTTGAGTGCAATTCCCCTCAAGGTTTTTTCTTCCTCATTTTAAATAGTATTTACTTGCCGTGGTTACCTCCTTCTTGCTCATTAGGGATCTCAGTCTGGTTAAAAGCACCATATAAATAAAAATGAATTGAACTGAATTCCAAAGTTTGGTTGCCACAACACTGAGATTTGCAACTTAAGGAAGAAAGTCTAAATCTGAGGATCACAAGTGATGAGAAACTACAGGACCTCAACAAACAAGCAGGGGTGTATTGGCATAATAGTTCACCATATATGGTTTTGTAGGTGAAGGGTAGGATTTTGTATTGTATATGCTAGCTGATGGGTAACCACTATAATTTAAAGAGTATATGTCTGAAGTGGATGTAATATTTATATCCACCACCTCACAGTATAGAATAATATAGGAGTAATATTTGGAACACCAGCAGCTGAATTTTTAATATATTCTGGCAAGAGACCAGTAAGCATATTTTTGAACATCATTGAAATTATGCGTATGTCACCTAAAGACCACCATAGCCACAGTGAAGCATGGTGCTCAGTGCTGCTTATCTTCAGTTGGGACTAAGGCTCCTGTCAAAATATAGCAAATTATGGATAGCTCTGAATAGCACAGTGGTGCAGGTTCTGGGTTCAAAGCTGGAGACTGACTGAGGCCTTCCTCTTGCTCGTTCTTGCAGTGCCTGTGGGGTTTCCTCTCACAGTCCAAAGAAATGCCAATTAGGTTAACTGTCTACATAAATTATCCATGAGTGTGATTGGTTTTTGTTCATGTGTTAACCCTGAGATAGACTGGGACCCTACCCAGGGTATACCCTACCTCTCACCCTAAGTCAGATGGTATTGGCTCCAGCTTCCCTGGATAATGGACAATCATTACAAATGATAAATGAGTGATCTTGGCATAAATCCTGCAGGTCTCTGGTAGACAGCTGAAGATGAAGGAAAGATTTTATCTTCCAGCACAAAAATGACCAAAAGTACAAATCCACATCAACACAGGAATGGCTTCAGAACAAGAAGATCAAAGTTTTGGAATTTTCCACTCAGGACCCAGATCTAAACCCTATCAAAAATGTGTGGAATGCAAATGAGTAATTTTTATTATTTAAGGTTTTTGTTTTCTTAAACTGTTTCCATTTTTGTCACCATTTTTTTTTGTTTGCTTTATTACATTAAAGGTTTAAAAAAGTCTGACATGAGTGATCTTGGTTAAATTCATTCTTACAACCCAAAGACAATTTTTTTTAAATCTATTTATTTATCCTACTGTAAGTATACAAGAAACTATGAAATCTTTTTTACAGGATTTGATCAGTGGTTTGGCAGACAAAGTCACAGGGCAGCTATGAGTCCCTCTGTTGTTTTTTTTAAGCAGTAAAAAGTTCCTATGCCTGGATTTTGCCCTAATTACTCTTATCATTCATTTGTTGCACAGGCTATGCTGACTTTGTTAAAAAAAAAAATAGTGAGAGGGAGAGAAATTAATAGATTAAGTGACATTTGCTTATGTTTTTTAAAATGAACCACTTTCTTATGGTCAAAAATCCCCTGACCATATATGTGGTGGCAATTTTATGTAGTATATGAAATGTATATGTTTTTCCAGATTTTATAAACCAGTGTTTTTGCATTATTATTATTATTATTATTATTACTAGTAGTAGTAGTAGTAGTAGTAGTAGTAAACTAAGGGTATATGGGAACAATACTAATGGCTAGGGTTAGAGCAAAAGAGCAAGTTTTTAATTAAAAACATAGTCTGAAATTTTTTTGAAATGGCACAGCCACTTGTTTCCTTTTTGCTATATGCTGAAGACCAAGGTTTGAGATCAAAAGATGAATGAGACAATAGATCAGAATTTGAGACCTCACTTTGGTCAAGGTTAATCTTAGTTCCAGAATGTTTGTGGTTTATCTCTGTATATATTTGCAAATTCCAATCTGCCCTTCCAATTCTTCTTGTTGAGTTGTTTGTGGTATGACCTATATTTATGCTCTCAAAGCCTTCTTAGAATGATGGATTGTGATATACTCACCCCTGCACTGTGCAGTTTGTTGGTGGTAATTGAATGTTTTTGAATTTGTCTTCCAATGTTTGTCATTAAGTGATGTTTTTTGCCTTAACCCGACCTATTTGATGTCTTCTTGTTAGCGCACCAGTGGCTTCTTTCTTTTTCAGGACATTCAAATTGTGGTATTGACCATGTCCAATGCTTGTGTGACGGCTTTGGTCAATGTTCTCTCTTTCCCAGCTTCATAATGGTTTGCTTTTCTCCCACAGACATTACTCTGTTCTTCATGTTGGTTTATCATTTTATCATTTTTAATAACAGATATAGTCTTCACAGGCAAAACCCAGGCCTAAAACAAGAGTAGACATTCAGACCTATTTTTTTTTTTTAAATAACTTTCTAACAAAAAGTGAGGTGTTCTAAAACATTTAACACATCTACAGTATATGTAAATATCATTAAAATCCTCTGATGCATGAATTATGAAATCCTGACTCAAGATTTTTTTAAAATGTGTTTTTACTCTTCTTAGGGCATGAAAAAAAACATGTATTCACTTCTTTTTTTTTTTTTTCAGGAAGTTACAAACATGTCCACGACAGTGGACTACATGCACTTAAGTACTCAACATAAAACTTAATGGAAGAATGAATCAAACTGAGTTTTATCAAAAATCCATGAGCAATTATTTCATTGTATGTTTTGAAAAGCACTTTAAGATACTTTCACGTACTTTAACATTCTATAGCCCTATTGTTAGGCTTAAATAAGAAAACAGCGCTCACCACTGTAAAGCTTCCATGTAAGCTAAGTAAATGTTTCAAAACATCTCTAAAAAGAACAAGCATTTTTGTGAGTCTCCATACTTCTTTAAGAATGCAGGACTAGTATTACCATGTTATTACACTATCATTATGTTTTCAGTAACAAGAACGGGCAGTCACTGCATCACTGAACATCTTCATTTCCAAAAAGTCTGCCTCTCAGAACATTTTTATTTTCAAATGAACCTCAGTATATGCTCAGTTTATCAATCCTAGGCAACATGAAAGTTATCAAAGCATCCAGGGCACAGTGCCACACGGCACTGAATGCAGATGTATTTGGTCTTCTGTGTGCATGCAGCATTGTGGCATCTGTTTGCATTTTTGACCTGGGTGAGCTTGGGCCAGTTATTTCCTGTGCTGAACCTGACCTCACTGGGTACTTTGGTGACTGTTCTGCGCTTTGCTGGAGGTGAGGTCCCACTGGGTCTTCCTCTTCTGCTTTGCTGGAGGGAGGCAGCATTTATCAGTGCATGGGCTACAGAAGCTTTGAAGATGAGAAAATTCATCTTTTCCAAACCAGACATCAGGTAGAGGCACCAGGCATTAACAACGGTTACATCCAAAAAATGAAAACACACTCCGCTTGTTTCTGTCTGTGGAGATGCATTGCCACTCACTGGTCAGCAAGATACCCCCCAACCATGTGTTGATTGTAAAGGGTCACTGAGAAGGGTCTTTGGATGCTGATCATCATTTTTTTCTTTCTTGAGCCATCTTTTGGCCACATCTTCAGGGGATTGGCCAGCACAGGTTGATGCCATGTGGATGACTGAACTGTCAAGCCAACATGTGACACTGATATTTCCGTTTGTGCTGAGAACAGAGCAAGCCCCTCTGCCTTCTTCTTTCAGTTGTTTTTCACTCTTGAGTTTCTGACTCGCTCCTTTCACTCTGTTTGCTCTGCATGTACCTGTGCCACAGATGCCTAGGTCTCTCAAGTACTCAAGGAGTGGAATGCTGCAGAAGAAATTGTCAAAACACCTTGTGGTTTTTGCGCTTTGTCATCACAAAGATGCATTACTACATCTCCAGCCATTCCCAAACCACTGCTGTGACCCCTATTTGCTGAGCCCTGGTACACTTAAAATCTGTACATGTAACCTGAAGACCCTGCCCTCACCCACACTTTCACTCCCCAGGGTTTGGGCTTTTTTGGTATGTATTGCTTGATTGACAGTAGGCCTTTGAAGGGAATGATTTGCTCATCAATTGACTGGAATTCTTCCGGGTCTGCTGCTGCCAGGAATATTTTCTGAAGTGTACTTAGCACTGATCTTACTTTGAAGAGCCTATCCGTGTTTGCTGGCTGGTAAGTATAGTTATCCACAAACTCAGAATTTGCTCATATCTGTTTACAGACATGACATCTGCAATTATTTCAATTGAAATGCCATCCTCACTGGACCAGTACATTCATGCCCTAGGATATCGAATGTGCCCCATGACCATGGTGATCCCTAGAAAAATGTGCATTTCTTTGTTTGTCACTGCCAGATTTTCTTTCCCTTTCTGTAGAGAATATATGTTGGTGTTGTGCACTATCTCATCAATGAGATCTATGGGAAATAGATGCCTAAAGAAATTGACTGGTTCTCTTCCCTCAACATTCACTCTCCAGTCTCCTAGAAAAGGGGGCAAGTCTCCAGCAAAGTTGTTGTCTTGGAGTTGCTGGCAGGTGCCTTGCGAACATTTCTCTGGGCAGGTACCATGCAGACATTTTCCACAGCTCCCTCATCATGCGGACCTCCCTTTTCATCCTGGCCCTCATTATCTTGACTGTCAGTAGGCCCATATTAAGACAACATGGTGCCCCCCCCTGGCTGGTTGGTGCCCCGGGCACCGGCCCAATGGCCCTTATGGTTAATCCGGCCCTGCTGTCAGCATCCTGACTCAAAGCATCCTCACTGTCTGCATCTCTTTCATCATCCTCCTCTCCTATGTCTCTGTTGTTCTCTGGCAGCCACTCATCATCACTGTCATCACTATACTCTTCGTCTCTGGAGTCAGAGGGAATTTCCTGGACTATTCTGTAGTCTTCCCTATTTCTTTCCTGCACTTGTGGTCTAAAAAATTTGACAATTATAATTTTTACTACCACACGCTACAACTAATCTGCACAAAAATGTACAGGGTGGGCCATTTATATGGATACACCTTGGTGGGCCATTTATATGGATACACCTTAATAAAATGGGAATGGTTGGTGATATTAACTTCCTGTTTGTGGCACATGTCACCACCCATCTTGAAAAGTTTTCCCCCTCCCATATACTAATGTGCCACAATCAGGAAGTTATCACTAACCATTATCCATATAAATGGCCCACCCTGTATATTTTTTAAAACTATCTCATACTCATACCTAAAATGCACTGCATTGCAACCAAAATAGTCATAATAAAAGATGAATCAACTACATGACTGGTGTTGGAAATATACTTTGCAATGCATGACGTCCACTTTGCTGGACACATGGTTAATCGCAATGTACTACTTATTGGATCTTGGATTCAGAGGAGGTTCACTTGTAGTTACAACTAATCACTGAATAAACCTCAATGGAGGGTGGCAGCAGAGAGCATTCTAATGGCTGATGTATGTTTCCACCATAGAAATCATTGCATTTAGGAGAAAATGACTTTTAAACAGCTGGCCACTGTAGTGACTGCTATGCGCCAGAAGCTTAAAGTAAAGCATAAATTCTGGTTTTGTGTTGGTGATAGTGGTTAGTTTGTATACACACATACATCCATAATTATAATAAAAAAAAAAAAAATGACATCAATGGCATTTATTTCCTTCTGTGCCCAGCTCACTATTCCAGCTGGGTATCTGATGGTTGGGAGGGCATACATATTGATGGCTTGGATTTTTTTCTTACTATTAAGCTAGCTTCTGTGCACCTGTCTGACCCTCTGGAGATACTTGGCTGTGGCTGATCTCCTTGTAGTTTCATCCTGATTCCCATTGGCCTGTAGGATATCAAGGTACTTGTTGCTGTCCTGTATGTCCTCTATCTTGCCTTCTGGTAACTGCACTGCCTCAGTCCTGAACACTTTCCCTCTATTGGCCACCATGCATCCACATTTATACTGAATGACATCCCAATGTCCTTGCAGTAGATCATGGTGAGGAGGATCAGTGTGTAGGTATTAGGTTTAACTGGATGCCCATGATTTTCACCAATACAGTTGAACCTCTCATCAACAGACACCAAATTAACTGATATCGGCTGCAACAGACAAAATCCGCTGGTCTAAATACATAATCCATTGGCCAGAATGTCCAGTATGAAAGTTTAAAAATCCCAGGTGTTGTGAACTGAGTCCAGTAATTCACCAATTGTCTGCTAGGTAGCAGTGTCACGCATGCTACTAGTTGCTTACAAGCATCGGTTGAGCTTTGGTCGTTGTGAAGCTATACTGTTTTTTCGGCAATTATTTGGTGTTTTTCACCTCAATGTTTTCTCAATGTACTTACCTATTTATGTTGGTCGTTATGCTGCTTGTCATGCATACAGTACTTGGGTAGCACTTTTATGGACCATAGTCATGTTTTTCCGTGCATTTCCATTATTTTACCCCCCACACTAAAACACGTCATATCAGACTATTCAAGTCAATGGACAACCTCTCCCCCCAATTAGTCCATTAATAAGAGGTTCAACTGTATATAAAAATGTAGGGATTTTATTAGCTCTGGTTTAAAGAAGCAGAATTATTACATAACCTACTTTGAAACTATTTCATCCAGCAAAGATAGTCAAATAGGAGTTTGTACTAAAACTGTAGCAAAACTCTTTATACCATACATTTTAAAGGAAACCCGTAGTAACTTAGAGGAAAGATTGAAATATTTAAGAGCATAGGTAATGGAAGCTAGCAAAAAAAGGGACCAAAAATTGTGTGAGAACACAAAATCAAAACTTTTATAAACACACAGACAAACCTTTATTTCTATACTATCACACAATTAAAAAAAAAACACTAACAAACAAAATGTAAGTGAAATGTGGAAATGAAATGACCCAAAATACACAATATTATATGTAACTGTAATATTGGGATTCTCAGCTATGTTTGAGAACCCAGCAAGCCACTTTGAGGTACAATAACTTCAAGTAATACAATTATGCAAAAAAATAAGCATAGTACATTGTATGAAAGCACCAAGGTTATCAGATTGATATTATGGAAGTTTGTTACTTGAGTTTTGCCTTACAGAGAGAGTGTTTGTGTAGGTGCAGGTGTGGTCATGAAGCAGAAGAGTTCAAAATGCAGGAGTTTTGAAGGTTCTTCTTGTATTTCAGAAGTTGTGTGTTTTTCTGAGAGGGTCTCATGGAAAGGTTCTTGAAAGATCTTGTTTATTGCAGATGTACAGGAAGCATTTGCAGAGTGGAGATTTGTGTCTTATGGAAAAGGACAAACCTCGAAGCTCCCCTGCCTTTCCTCCTCTTCGCTGGCCTTCTGCCCCATTGCCTTCTACCTGCTTGCCCCCTTCTTCTTCCTTGCCCCCTAATTTACATGCTGGCATGACAGTTTTGTAACTCACTAGTCATGCATACGTAATTATGCAAAGCAGCATTTCTGTGATTTCACTTGGTTGAAACTTCCAACTTTGATATCATATTCCAAAACAATAAAACAATACACAAATGAGTTATTATTCAAGCATATTTAAACTGGCAACAATCAGAGCTTCAAAATGACCCCAAACATGACTAAGAAATCTATAAACATTCTAGTAGTTTGGCATAAGCATTATGACTAAATTACTATATATGATGCATACATTCACAAGTATGGAACTACAGAATGTTATGGTCTTTAGCAAACACAGGGGTGAATAAAAACACTGCAATTCAAATAATAAGTAGAAATATTGCATATTTCTTAAAGTGCATTTCTCTTTGCTCTGAGAGACAAAGCGTGTGTGTGTATGCACATGGCGGAATGTGTGTAAGGGGGGCGAGTATGTGATTCATGAAAGTTTATAGGTCAATTTAGTTAAAACATCTGCCTGTGAAACAACAGAACATTCAGCAAGTCCATTAGTTAAGATGTTAGGCAGAAAAGTTGCTGAGTCAGAAGTTGTAGTCGTCTTTTTTGTCCTGAAATTTCTTGGGAGGTCAATTTAGGATTAGCTGGAGTAATAAACCCTTCCTTTCTTAAACAGTATCTGTGATCATGGCACAGAGATATCTAGTTTCCTGTGTCACATTCTTCTTTTTTTAAATAAAGAAAACAGCAGTTAACTGATAACTCCATCTCTCATATGTAGAACAAAAGGAGCAATGTGGTGAGATGAGTGAGTTGCATGGCTGGGTTGAACCTACAAGTAAGTTGAAGTCTTGCTCATTCTTTGCATACAGATTGATGCCATCCATATACAGGAGGTGGCTGATGGTTACTCCACTTTTGAACTTGTAGCTATATCCTCTCTTTGTGATGATGAGACTGAGGGGATTCAGGCCTATGCAGAACAGCAGTGGGGACAGTGCATCGCCTTGGTATATACTGCACTTTATGGTGACTTGCACAATGGCCTTGGAATTGGCTTCCAGTGTTTGAGTATCTTCCACTGCTGCATTGAGTTCTTTGAAGCCTTGTTAGCTTTGTATAGTGCATTCCAGTATCCATTTATAGGGCACTGAATCATAGGCCTCCTTGTCCAGGCTGTGCTTAGGTTGGTCTGCCAAGTCTTAGAGCCTTGGAATGTTCTATTGGCCAGTAGCTGGTGCTTTCCCCCTCTGGCGTTGGTTCCAAATCCTTTCTGAGCTTTGCTCAGGTACTGAATCATGTGCCTACCTAGCTTATTTGCTATGATGTCTGAGAGGAGCTTCAATATTGTGGAGAGGCAGGTTGTTAGCCTGTATTTGGATGGCAGCATACCCTTTAATCAGGATTGTCCTTCCCAGTGTTAGCCAGTTTGGGTATGTGCCTGCTGTTATCACTGCTCTCATTTGGGCTGCCAGGTGGTTATGGCGTGCTGTTAGCTTCTTCAGTCAGTAGGTGTGCATCATGTCAGGTCCAGGTGCTGTCCTGTTCACGCCTGAAACTCGATGTTAGATATCTGCCTTAGTGATGCTGACTGGGAGATCACTGTGGTCTGCTCCTAGGTCTTTTAGCTCCTTGGCATTGGTGTTGTGTGATGTCTCATTCTCCCATATGTTTTTCCAATATTTCTCAGGCTTAGCTCTGGGTAGCTGTTTCCTGCTGTTATTTCCTTGCAACTGTGAATACACCGAACAGACCTGTCATGTTTTCATGGATGGATGGATGAGACAGGAATTGAATAAATTAAATTTTTTCATGGTGGCAAAAAAGGGGAAACAAAAAGGCATGCGCTTGCACACAGCGCAGGTCTGCCGAACATAAAACACACAATCAAACTAAGGATGCTTGGAGTGGATCCTATAAACCAGACCAGACAGGAGTGCAAACCGCGCATTACAGACAGACAGGGGATGCCACTTGGATAAGGACAGGATAACAGACCTGGCTGGCGGAGGCAGCGTCCTTCACTGTAAGGAACAAAACAAAACACACAAATCCCAGCACGTGACTCCAGGCAGAAAACAAACACATATAGTAACTAGCATGAGGGTAGGATGCAGGTTGAGTGAAGGGTAGTATGAGGGTGACTGGACAAAGACTGAGGGATGACTGGCTGAATAATTAACTGACTGTAATGTGAAACAGGTGTGTATGGTTTGCTGCTGATGAGGTGCATGAAGCTAGATGTAACAGGGGAAGGTGAGTGCAAGGGGGAAAGCCCAGCCTCAGTACTGCGGGGATCCAGACCACAGTGTGGCGGGCTGGTCTGGCACTGACCTGACAAGACCATTTATTCATTTGGTCTCTGCTTCCCTTGTGTATCATCAGTCTTGTTGCCAGAGCTGTGAGTCTTTGTCTTTGTTTATACGATGCCTCAACTTCCTATGTGGAAAGACCTTTGTCTAATCACTCCCCCGTCTCTCTCTCTCTCTCTCTCTC
>JAQMCW010140629.1:0-14356 GCA_030068335.1 Chrysichthys cranchii | reverse complement strand
TATATATATACACACACACACACATACAGCATGTCTATATATATATATGTATATATTTAATGGTATATATTATATCTTATTTATAATTAACATTTTTTAAGTATTTACATAAACATACTTATAAATATTATTTTACTATAACTAGTAAAATAAGAAATAAAAGTACTTTATGTGCTAGTAAGAGTAATGCAAATAATAAACACCGACACTGCTGAAAAAATTATTGGTAGTTATAATATTAATTTTAGCGATTACATTTTGCTTATGCCAAAATTCCCGGTGTCAACTGCATTATCATAATCACTTGCTGCCTTAAAATGATGTGTATGTGAGTAATGTAGTCGACCTCTGAAGGTAATAAATAACAAAACTTGCTTATGTTCTATAATTAATGCCAACATACATAGAAACCTTTATTGACCTTGATAAATCAGAGTGATTACACTGAAGGCTTTTCTATAATGAAAACACAAGATATTATACAGTAGATATATATGAATAGCAATAAAAATACTAACAAATAAGTCAATAAACCAGTGAGACTATCTACTGAATTTGGATACGAAGCAGTTAATAATGTCTGAACATGTTCAATGGATATAAAAAAAGGTACACACCCCTTTTAAATTAACAGGTTTTTGTCATATAAATAATTAAACCAAGATAAAATATGTAAGAACCTTTTGCACCACTAATGTGATAACAGCTTACAAAGTTCAAGTGAAACTAGGAATTTTTGGGGGTTAAAAAAAAACATTATCTCCTGGAGTTCTTGCAGATGCAGACACAAAAATGGCATTATTGTGAGTGTAGTGAATGAACCGGAAATGCAGGAGCGGTATTAAGAAGACGCAATAAGCTCACTGAACTTATCGGGTTTGTGTAAGCATTGATAATATTGCAATATCCAAAATAATGAAAGTTTTTATTGCTTACAGAGCACTACAGCGCTTCAGACTCTCCTCATTTGTCACTCCCGCAGTCAGAGAAAGGCCTTGAGTATAGAAGTGAGGAAATTAAATTAGAATTTAATCAGGTAATCTGTCACTTGCACCACGAGAAATAAGTACAGCTTATGTGATATAAAACATCTGCATTTGATTATGGAACACTAAAAAAGGTCTAATGTGCACAAATTAACTTGAATTGTTCCCAGGTCTCTTAGAGAAGAGAAGAAAAAAGATTATTTTTACACTGGATTAAGATTCTGGCCTTGTCTTGAAAAACGAACTGAAAAATGAAGTCTAATGGTTGTGGTATCAAACTTGTGCATGCCAAGTAGCATTGGTTTAAAAGACTGTGAACAAACAAATGTCTAATAGATGAATGTCCATTCAAATTAGCCTCTACAGAAAGGGCAAAAGCATCCTTTAGGTGGCTACATTTGGCAACCTCCCCTCGAAGGCAATTTCTGCTTAATCTTGATGGGCGCAGGTGAGACTTGATGCCTTGTCATGAGAAATGCTGATCTAAGTCAGTCATTTGGTTGGCCAGCTCGGCTTCATCAGGCCAAAGATCTAATGAGAAGTAATGTTTAATTCATGATGGCCCACAGGCACAGCAGATGTTTTATGTCTGCCTTTTAAAGTGCTGAACGGGGGGAAATGATCACAAGCCATGAACAAGCTCGAAGTCAAAAGCTCCTAGAAGTCTATTTTAGACATAATGCTGAAGTGATCTTAGTCCATTATATAAAAACGGTGCAATTTCCCAGCCAGGAGAGCAGAGGCCATAGTCATCATTACACCACTTCTTGTCTCGACACTTCCATCTCTGCACATATGGTCAGTCTTTAAGTAAGTGCTAGAGTAGTAAGTCACAATGTCGGGAAGTGTCCAAAATGTTCCAACACTGAAATTTCTTTATCATGCAGCTGTAAGGTAAGGATGAATAGCTTAGTGTAATACACCAATTCAAGATATACTGGAAAACAGCAATCATCATTTCCTCTCAATGCATCTTTTCCATGGTTTTATTTTAGATACCCATCTGAATGGAAAAAGAGCTCGTGTAAGCATAACTTCTTCTCCTGGTGGACTAATTCTAAAAAGTAGTGACAGGCTAACTTTAACAAGTTACCCCGAGTGTTCACTAAGGTCAGTACATTTGAAATTTTAGCTAGTGTTATCGGTCTTCGATTATGCCATCCTTCCATTCACTCATACTGGTTTATTAGCTATACGATATAAATACAACATGGGATAAAAATGAGCAATGTAGACCTGCAAATAATTCCACACTGAGGCACTGTTGACACTATTAATAGTACAGGACAGGACAAGACGTTGCTACAGAACTGTCAAGAGATTTAAAAAGTATTGGAATGTGCATGCGCATTCATGAAGTTCATCCATAATGTACAAAATTGTTCATCAACCTTATATTATTGGCATTGACCTATTATTTATTTTCATATAAAACACTTTTAGACCTAAACTGGGGGTACTCTGCCTCTTGCCTGAAGTCAGTGGGGATTGGCTCCAGCTTCCCCTGAAAACATGGTGGATAAGCGGTATGGATAATAGATGGTTGGATGGATGGATAAAACACATTTACCGTAAGGATAAATATTGAGGCTGATATCAGGGTCAACTGAACTTCTAAAAAACTGACAGAACACAAGTCAAAAACAGTCTGTGGAGGTATATCTTAAACTGGGCGTTTCTATCCTTTCCTATTTTGTAGCATGTGAGTGGGTGGGGTTACAAATTGTATTCTAGCCAGTCACTAAATTGTCTCAGAGCCATTTTGGCTTCACTTTTAAATCCCTGTTACAACATCCACCCATATATCCAGTCACTGATTTCGACATGCATATCAATGACTTTTTGTGAAAATGTTTCTTCCCCATCATCCTTCCAATCCTTGCTTGTGACAAACAGTTTTACAGAAATCCAGATTTGCTTTTAGAGCCCTAATTTAAAAAAAGAATTCTGAGATCACAAGAGGAAGAATATTTGAGGCAAACCAAACTCAAAAGAAAATCAACCCTGTTCATGGAGACACCCGAGCGGTAATTATAAATCATTACTCTTCTACTATGTTGTACTATAAAGCCAAACAGTACTAAGTGTGTTAAACAAATAACCACGCTATCAAGTACAAAGTGCGAATTTCTTACCAAAATTACAACAATTTTTTAGTTGTAAATGTATAACTAAATAATAAATAAATAAATGAATGAATGAATAAATAAGAATGTTATCTGAAGCAATCCTTGTACGACCGGAGTCAGAGTTTGGTCCGCATTTCAAACAGCAAGTCGGATTCGTTCTCAGTGGGGGTTGGACTCCGCCAAAGGCTGCCCTTTGTCTCCAATTCCATTCATAACCTTTATGGATAGAATTTTTAGGTGCAGCCAAGGTGTAGAGGGGTTCTGATTTGGTGGCCACAAAATCTCGTCTCTGCTCTTCGTAGATGATGTTGTTCTGCTGGCTTCATCGAGCTGGGACCTTCAGCTCTCACTAGAGCGGTTCACTACTGAGTATGAAGCGGTTGGGATGAGAATCAGCACCTCTAAGTCTGAGACATGGTTCTCAGTCGGAAAAGGGTGGAATGCCCTCTTCGGGTCAAGGGAAAGGCTCTGCCCCAAGTGGAGGAGTTTACGTACCTCGGGGTCTTGTTCACAAGTGTGGAAAAGATGGAGCAGGAGATCGACAGGCGGATCGGGGCAGCGTCTGTTGTAAAGTAGGCCTTGTACTGGTCTGTCTTGGTAAAAAGAGAGCTGAGCAAAAAGGCAAAGCTCTCGATGTACTGGTTGATCTATGTTCCTAGCCTCACCTATGGTCACAAGCTCTGGGTAGTGACCAAAAGAACAAAATCTCAGTACCAACGGCCGAAATGAGTTTCCATCGTAGGGTGGCAGGGCACTCCCTTAGAGATAGGGTGAGGAGCTCGATCATCCGGGAGGGACTTGGAGTAGAGCCGCTGCTCCTCCGCATTGAGAGGAACCAGTTGAGGTGGCTTGGGCGTCTGATAAGGATGCCTCCTGAACGTCTCCCTGGTGTGATGTTTCAGGCATGTCCAACTGGGAGGAGACCCCGGGGTCAACCCAGGACATGCTGGAGATACTATGTCTCCCTGCTGGCCTGGGAACGCCTTGGTATTCCCCCTGAAGAGCTGGAGGAGGTGGCCGGGGAGAGGGAAGTCTGGGCCTCACTGCTTAGGCTGTTACCCCCACGACCCGACCCCCAGATAAGCAGAAGAAGATGATGATGATCTAAAGCACAATAAATAAAGGTGACATTGTCTGGTTTTAGCTCATGCCATTTTTGGGGATTTTTATTATGTTTAAAGGGCATCAGAGGATACATTACTCTCAAGGATGCATCTTTTAGACTTCTGAAGATGGCCAATTGTGACATTGTATCCTGGAATGAGCACAGGACAGTCTTTATGATTATAGCAGCAGTTCTTAGGTGCAAATCTGCAGTAAGTTGAGAATATCCATTGAATCAAGGGTGAGCCTAAACAGCATTATGCATTTTAGCATTCAGCAGGAGCAGTTAATATGCCACACACTCTCTAATACAGCTTAATGCTTGATAATTGCAAAAACAAGATCAGAGCAGGTAACTCTTCCATAGCTGGCTCATCAGTTTCTTCAGAGAATGTGAGGAGGATTTGTGCCAAGCCTGATTCCCAGACATATCAGCATGGGGCAAAATGGACAACCAGACAGCCCACAAACTGGACTAAATCGTGACTAGACTTATTGCTCCCTCAGGAACCAGAAGAGTGCAAATAGTCCTCCAACACTGTCTCATTGACTCATTTGGAGCCAAGAGCAAAAAGTGGGGGGCTTTGGAAGAATTTATCAAAGGTGCTTTTTTACGCATCCCTCGGTAGCAGTGAAACAATGTGTGAACAGCACTGAGAGAAACAAAGGCACATCCAAAGTGAGACTGAATTAAGAATAATGAGTCACATGATTCTGTTTCCCTTAGTGGGGTGTAGGAAAAGTAACAATATGATTAGCTGAAGAAATAAACTTTATTTATCCAGATGACAAGGGACTTCGTTTATTCTTCCCCCAAGTGCAACCTCAGCATTAAAAAGTCTTTTTAGATCGAAAATGAGTTAAACGTGGTATTCTAAATGTGTGCTATCCAAAAAATGGATACCGCACATTACGTACTGTTTGTCTTATAGTATACAGTTGTAGAAGAGCAATTATTTATAAATCTTGCTATCCAATGTCACCCAGAATAGGATGGCTTCCTCTCTGAGTTTGATTTCTTTCAAGGTTTGCTCCTCGGGGAGTTTTTCCTTGACAATGACTTCTCTGGCTTGCTCATTAGGGATCTAAAACTGGTTTTCTGTAAAGCTACTTTGTGTGTCTATTGCTAAAAGAGTTCTGTAAATGAAACAGAAATACATGAAGTGAACTGAAATACCTAAACATCATCACTGGAGAATATTTTTTTCCCATTTATTTCGTTTATTTTTGTTGTTGCTGTTTTTGGTATGAGGGTTTTTTTTTTAATTAGAAGTTCTATCTCTTATATATCTTATCCAAGCTCAAATAATCTTGATTAATAAGGACTGATTTGCCAGCCATTCATTACCAGGATGAATCAACTTGGAATGAATACAACGTAGATGGCCATGGCCAATTAATATCCATGTTCTGTTTGCACTAAAATAAAAGAACAGATTCAAAGCCTCAGGAAATTTTTGCTTTAGATCAACCTCAGCCTTCAGTCTTCAAAGCTAATATTGTTGCTAACATTCACTGATATTAGAATTAAATATCACTGATGATATCAAGCCACATACCATGTGCGAAATAAACTGAACTTTCCAATGTAACCCAGTGTTGAAGGTCAGCTAGCAGATTAGTAAGACATGTTTTTGTAGTTGCACAGAAACATGTACTACATATAATAATTTATTCTTAAACAGGAAATAATAAAATATTCTTAAACACTTTGCAATGAAATGCCAAGGTCAAAACTATGCTTATTGCAAAGCATAAATGATCATAATGTGGCCACAAAATGTCTTTCTTTGCTTATTTTATTACCCTTTTATAAGTTATTTAAAAAGACTAAGACAGATAGAACCATATTCTATTCATACCGTATCTGATTTTAGAGAATAAGAAGGTTCTATCTGTGTTTGGGAAGAATTCAAAATATGTCTTCTAATTCACCTTCTGCCACTTAATCCTGTTCAGGGTTGCAAGGGGAAGCTGATGCCAATCCCAGCTGACATTGGGTGAGAGGCAGGATACGCCCTGGGCAGGTCACCAATCCACCGCAGGGTAACACACAGAGACAGACAACCATTCACACCTACGGCCAATTTAGAGTAGTCAATTAGCCTAATCCCCTCTGTGCATGTCTTTGGACTGTGGGAGGAAACCGGAGGAAACGCACACGAACACAGGGAGAACATGCAAACTCCACACAGAAAGGCACCCGTGCCTCGAACGCAGGACCTTCTCGCTGTGAGGCGACGGTGCTAACCACTCAGCCACCATGCCACTCTTGTCTTCTAACTGTTTTTGATTATTTTTTAAATTATTTTGATCAAGTAAATTTAAAGTAGTTTTAACCCTTTATTGGGCAAAGAACCATATTTGTTAATGGCCTCCCCAGCCTCACTGTGAGGTTGTACACCATGGATCTTTCCCATCCTACATAAATGGTCCTTTAAGTTTATATGTGCTTTGTGTTTTTCTTATATAAAATACATATAATTATTTGATGTCCCATATCTCAAAATGGCTCTTCACTCAGAATTTTTATAATACAAAGGTCATGAAATCTGTTTCCTTAGATTGTATTTATCATTCAATAAAGATTCACTTACCACCCTCATTAGATTCTGAGATATCGGCACATAAGTTAAGTGCCTGGCTCAAGGGTATTAAAGATTCCATCTTGCAACACGCCACTTCTTAGTGTTTACCTTCCATTAGCGAGCCACTTTCTTTCCACCTCATTTCCTCATCCTCATAATCACATCAGCCAAGTTAGGAATGATGTAAAAAGCACAGAGCTGAATGCTTGGAGAAATAAGCAAACTCCTTTTAGGGCATTTCACAAGGTTATGCACTCAGAGTGAAAGCTTTGGCAGTTCCAGTGTTCCTCTAGTGAACCCATTAGAGATGGCTGGTCTTGTGTTGGAGAAGGCTCCATTTCTGGATGAACGCCAGAGCAGGAGAGGAGCCAGCAATGTCAATGACGACCACAAGGCCATCTGCTCAGCCTCTGCACACATGAGAAACTTTCTACCATTCTGTTGTAAGGAGCACTGACAAATGTGATTATTTTAAGTTGGAGAAATAGCACCAATAGGCTGTTGGTCTTTTTTTTTTTCATCTTGATACAAAAGAGGTGTCATAGATACTTATCAAGATTCAAGACAGTACTTGAAGTTTCTAAAACACTGGCATCATTTTAAATACGAAAATGTAGTGAATTTCTCTCTAAAAATGCCTTTTGAATTCTTTGTCCAAACAGACAGTGGAAATTCAAATTAAATTGAAATAATGTACCAAATGTGAGCTAATACATGCAATAAGCCTGTGTTCATTTATTTAGTCTATAAAACAACAATCCCCTCACCAGCAGATACTCTCTCACTCAACTTTTGCCGCTTCCCCCCACTTCTGTCGTGGAGGAAGCTAGAGCCAATCTCAGCTGACTTCAGGCCAGAGGCGAGGTACACCCTGGACAGGTCACTGATCCACCACAGGGCCAACACACAGACAACCATTCACACTCACATTCACACCTACAGGCAATTTAGAGTAGCCAATTAGCCTAATCCCCTCTGTGCATGTCTTTAGACTGTGGGAGGAAACCCACATGAACATGGGGAGAACATGCAAACTCCACACAGAAAGGCACCCAGGACCATCTTGCTGTGAGGCAACAGTGCTAACCACCACACCACCGTGTTGCCTGGAGCACCCGAAGGAACCCCAGACACGGGGAGAACATGCAAACTCCACACAGCCCAGGGAATGGAAACCCGGGACCTTCTTGCTGTGACGGTGATAACCACTACACCACCATGCCACCCCAGCAGATACTACACACTCTATATTAAATGAAGTGCCTCTTGGTTAAAATACTGAACTGGTTGCTAAATGTTTATAGTGACAATAAGTTATTGTAAAGAACTAACCTGTAAAACACTTGATCTGTCAATAGTACAGTAAGGCTGTATGTAGTACAAGTAGTCTATAAGTACTACAAGTAGTCTTTCTACCACTGGGTGTCTGGGATGTTTTAGTTTCTTAGAGTAATACCTATCACGTAGTTTTACTTTTAATTAAAGTTAAATTGTTGCCACAAACACAAGGTTGTTTAAAATTAATAGGACATATAGTAAGATAGTATAAGACTTCAAGACAAATGCTTAAGAATATTGAATGAATCCTGAGAATACTGAATGAATATACACTCACTGACAACTATTTGAGAAATAGTTTATCTTCTGGGTAAGTACCTTCTGAAATCTAAAATCTCAGCAGTTTCTGAAATATTCAAACCAGGCTGTCAACCATGCCATAATGAAAGTAAATAAAATCACATATTTCTTTCTCCATTCCATGATTTTATACATTGTTCTACTATCACATGACAATTGCATGAACAATCAAATGCATATGCTTTCCTTATTAAGTGTCTGATGTGTGTTAAATATAGAATAGGCACCTGGAGCCTATTTATACAGTAATGGTAATGGTACTGCATGTAGTTGCATCAATGATGAAATAGAGATACTGAGATACTGTAAAGAGTCAGAGTATCAGGGAGGCTGTTGGATCATACTCTAAACACAAGAATTTATTTTACAAAGTGTTAAATTCTTTACAGAAAGACAGATTCTGAACAGAAAGATGGATTCTGTTATTTTTGCTGGTAAATCTATACAGACATGTGTATCTTGGCAATTTTAACAGCTTGAATCTTCAGCCGACTAAATGAGTGCAACCATTAATTCCATACTGTTTGCACCCACAAGAGAACCTAATGGCAGTCTTTGGTTGTTCTGTATAACACAGCTTCTGCTGTCACTCTCGCATCATTGTTTTCACTCTGCATGTATTCATTGTAGCAAAAGGCTTTTAGAACAGCTTTGCACACAGCTTCTTTCAAAGCGCTAAAAAACTGATGGGTGGCGTGGGGGTTAGCACTGTCGCTTCCCAGCAAGAAGGGTTCAAACCTGCCAACCATCTGGGGCGTTTCTCCAATTGTCTGTGTGGGTTTCCTCCAGGTGCTCCGGTATCCTCTGAGGATCAGAAGATATGCAGATAAGGTTAAATGGCTACTCCAAATTGCCCAGAGGTGTGAATGGTTGTTAATTTTTTAAAAATGGATGAATGGTTAATAAATTGATTTGCTCATGTACATTCATAGACAGGGCGGCGCGGTGGCTGAGTCGTTAGCACTGTCGCCTCACAGCAAGAAGGTCCTGGGTTCGAGTCCCGGGTTTGGCAGGGGGGCCTTTCTGTGTGGAGTTTGCATGTTCTCCCTGTGTTCGTGTGCGTTTCCTCTGGGTACTCCGGTTTCCTCCCACAGTCCAAAGACATGCACAGAGGGGATTAGGCTAATTGATGACTCTAAATTGGCCATAGGTGTGAATGTGAGTCTGAATGGTTGTCCCTGCGGTGGATTGGTGACCTGCCCAGGGCGTATCCCGCCTCTCACCTGATGTCAGATGGTATTGGCGCCAGACCCTGACCAGGATTAAGCGACAGAAGACGAGACGAGAGACATACACAGACATCTTTGAAAAATTTATTTCTAGAAACTTACTGTACTTCTAGCTGCTCTGCCATATTAACCAAGGTGTAAGAGATGGCTTACAGAAGTACTCCAACTCATGTGGAGTTGTTCTGCAACATTAGTAGCCTTACAATGGGGATTTTTTTCAACAATCTGCTTGACAGACTAAAAAGACACCTGTTAAAGAGTCCAAGTCGACCTGACTGGGATGCCGTTGATTCATTTTCTTTGCTTTTGAATTGTACAATCACTCTGTTGACTCTGGCAAGAGAAATCCCATGGTTTTGTACAATTATACACTGGCTACAACCACCCTCAGCCTGACCCATAATACACCATCTGAAAATCAGACACCTCTTTTGCTTCTGGTGTTCACGACATGGCTAGTTACAATAAAAATTGAATATACTATAATCGGAAGTGAAAACTAATAATATATTAGCAAGTTTGAAGCACAAAGTGGCGTCTGCATAAATAAAACGTAATTAGAGGTGTCTATTTACTTTTGAGATGTCTGTGGATATATGTTTTCGTTACAGTTTTCACACTGTAACACTCACTGGAGCTGATCTTTAAAGATGAGCATAGCGTTCTAATTATTCTTACCTCCTGAGACCCCACTGTCCTCCTATGAGGACATCACATTTTCCCCCAATTACACTGTGTGTATTTCCTTGTAAGATCCACATACAGTATGAGGACCATTGAGTATTACTCTTTTGTCAAATGTCTTCCTGTTTGGAGACAATGATCAAGTTCAATAGTTATGAGTTACTAAAAACAGAAACAGTCAGGAGAAAGGACAAGGCACACAACATTAAAGTTTGGGTCTCAGGAGGATATAGTAGATGACCTGGTGGTGAAGAAAGGTGTGCTTCCGTCTCACAGATCTGCCGTCCCAGGTTTGATACGGAGCTTGGGTTACTGTCTGATCCACTACAACCTTGGCCACGATAAACAGCATACTGAAAATGAATGAATGAATTATACGTAAAACGTTGCAAGTTCTACATATAACATTTAAGGATTCTTCCAGAGGGACAAACCAAAGAACCCTTTAGATGTATAATTTACAAAAGCCATCTTGACTTTGTGTGTGTGTGGTGGTGGTGGGGGGGGTGTGGCAGAATTTGTTTCATCACTTTTGGGATGCAAATTTATTTGGAAGCAAAAAAAAATGTGGTGGGTGGACTGCATTAGAGCCCCATAGTTGTCAGTCTCATGTGGATTCCCCCTTAGCTACAAATATGCCAAGATTAGTTTACTGGCCTCTGACAGAAGAGCTTAATGAGCACTAGCAGCTTGAAGTCTTCACTCTGATTAGTGTAAGGGCAGTGTGAGCCATTGCCACATTATCATGTATATCTAAGACCCACAAACCACATTTAAAATGCTAGTGATTTAACATGGATCTTTTGCAGAAGTCCAGCGTCTCATCTACAAGCTAAGTTGAAATATCCGTCAAGCCTGACTTTCCAACCAAGTTGGAGAAGACGCAGGTTAATATTTTCTATCAAATGAAACATTTTCAATTATTTACTTGTGCGTTCCCTCTAGTCACAGGGATTCTGATCATGTATGACCAAAGATCTGCAAAGAGCAGAAACAAGACTCAGAGTCAGAAACGGGCAGTGCATTTATCTTAATATTGCCAGTAGATGATTTCATCTGTTTCTTCTCACAGAATTTTGACATCGCTTTAAAAGAATAAAAATTCATTTGAAGAGCTTGTGGCTTTTGATGGATTCCTAGAGATACTTTACTGTGCTCTAACACTACTGCAGCATTTCCAAGTGAGAACAGGGTACAGTATATTCCAAGTCCAAATTAAGGTACATCCAAATAGAAAGAAAGAAAATATGGTGATACTTATTTTAGTATTGTTTTATTTCTTGTCCTTCTGTTAGTTCAGTAATGAAAACAAATATGTAGAAGGTTTTTTCTTTCTGTCAGTGGTGCCTGCATGGCATTTGGTCAATTTATATTTGCCTTTAGAGTCAAAATGAAATAAATTCAGTAGGGTAATTGTACAGTACAGTCCGTTCCTAATAGCAACTTGTGGAAAACTTTTATGGTATCCAGAAAGAGAGGCAAACAAAAAGTGCAAGAATGAAGAAGGTAGACTGGTTAGCATTAAGGAGAAGCAAGGTAGGTAAAATATCATTGGTTAGCAACAAAACAAAGCTGGTTAGAAATCCATAAAGTTTTGGGATACTATGCTAACTACAGCATAATGTCATTAGCCAGAGCTCATTTCAGTACATTTCAGATACTGTAACCAAGAGATAACGGAATATCTTACCTCTGTGTTTAGGAATAAAAGGTTTGTGAAGCTTATTTTGAAGAAACAAGATGGTTTATTTTTAGCTCAGAATATGAGCGCAGAGCAAGGGTGTTCAACATGTGACCCATGAGCTGGGACTTGGATAATTAAGGTTCTAATCTAATGGCCATCCAAATAAATTTCAAATGTGTGTTCCAAATTAAAATAATCTTGTGGACTGTAATTGAATTGAAAAGATTCGGGGAAAGAGCTCTGTTATTCTACTAGGGGCAAAATAGAGTACGTAATAACATTAGGGCCTTAAATTCAGGTACTGATAAAATATGCTTATAATATTTAATTCTTCATTACAAAACTAAATAATTGGATACCATAAGTGATTTGTGATTGGTCTATTTTCATGCTATTTTGTAGGTGATATACATAGCCTAGGGTTTTTCATTCACAACATACCCTTCATGAAAATTCCACCGACTGACAATGTTTTAAATGATCTGTTGATGTATTTGGCCTACTGGATTTTTCCGTCCACTCTACTTGACATTGGACTGTGCAGTGTAGCACGTTACCAAAAATGAGTTTGACATCCCGGGTGCAGAGCATGTGTGAGGTTAGTGAATTAAATTCTCACACTTTGCTAACATAACAGTATATTTTACCAGCTTCAGTGATCAATGTACTTTCTCCTCAAAGCACGACAGTCTTTGGGAATAAGTGTATGAAAGTGGCTGCCATCAAAGTCGTCTCCCAAACAAAGACACGTTGTACAAAACCAAGAAGCAACACTTAGTGGTTATTAAACCCAAAACATTGCATGTGTTTTACCTATCAAAAAATTCCAGGAAAAAAAGACATTTGTTTTCAAAATCCTCAATAATGGTATTGTCTGCCCAAACTGTCCAGTGTAATTTAAGAACTGTATTAGCTACAATTTCCAGTTATGAATATAATTATCCTAAACATTACACAAAGAAAAGCAGTTAAGCAGATAACTACCACTCAGGGAACGAGGGCATATGAAGCAAGAACTGTTGCCTTGGTTGTTTCCAGTATATGAGAAACAGGTGTTCACATGGAACACGTTTCACAATAAGTCTGCTATGTCTAACTGTCTTTCAGCAAGCACACTATGTCTCAGAGGGAGTCCAGTAAATAATCCCTTCCCAGTATTTACCTCTGCAGAGCTAAGGGGTCACCACTGGTCTTTCTCTCAGACTGAAAGCCACCTCGTTAAGGCGACTGAACTAAAAAGCACTGTCTGTGATTTTGTCTGTAAGGGATAATTTTCTATTCCCAGCACGTATCTGTAGCACAATACATATTGGGTGAGACTGCAGGAACACTGAGGAAAAGTAAATGGTACAGTTAGTACCAGAGTACGACACTGGCCAATAAATCTTAGAGGAGAGGAGCATCTGTGACCAAAACAATGCATTATCCCTGCTTTGGGAAAGGTATTGATGGATGAAATTGTTCGATTCAACCAGCAATGGATGGCCTGACCAAAGATTTCAGAACAGAGTTTGGGGCACAATACTTGAGAACAAATCAATGTAGTAACTGGTCTGAGAGGCACCTGTGTCCTAAAATCCTCTCTGGTCTCACTTGAATGACTGGCAGATTTTGGTGTGACACCATGAGTATCCATATAAATATATGTTTCCTCCCTTAGGGAAAAAGGTAAAAGCCACCAAACTACCCACTATTGTCTTCATGGTGTCTTTGAACTGGAGATTGTTGTGGCTATTGTATTTTGTTGAGGCTTCAGATGTGAAACTTAGACAAAATATTCGCCTTCAGCAGTCATAAACAGAGCGCACCACAGTGTTTGTTTTTTTTCTGAGATATGAAGTATCGCAGTTTGGGGGCACTTATACTGTATGACATCTCAGAAGGAAGCCAACAGTTGGAAATCAGCAAATATGTAAGTTTAAATAAATAAAAAAAAACAGATATAAGTAAAGATTTATATCTCTCTTCTCCCGCTGTTAACTGACTTGTCAGTGAATGTGTGGGATGTGAAGAAAAGTGTTTTAAAAAAAAAAAAGAAATAAGCCTTACATTAAAGAACCAATTTATTATTACATCTTGAGAGATATTTTGCTGAACAAAGAAACTTTTAATTATTAATTAGTTATTTTAATATGTACTTATAATACTCTAAGGACATAAGGATGAGCCATGTTAATGATCCATTATTAACTCACTATTCCTTCCATGCTGTCATCGGCACATTGGGTCCCAAGCAGTTGACATTTCCATAGCCAAGTCCATTTTACAGGGTGAGGTCGCTAGCCCCCCCCCCCACCCCCCCCCCAAACGGGGC
>JAQMCW010140542.1:0-14375 GCA_030068335.1 Chrysichthys cranchii | reverse complement strand
CTGTGTGTGTCTCCTATATGATATATTTAACTGTAATGTTTTATCGTAACAACCAATGATTTATACAGGAAAATCATCAAGATTAACAA
The DNA here is from genome assembly GCA_030068335.1 of Chrysichthys cranchii. Lineage (NCBI taxonomy): Eukaryota > Metazoa > Chordata > Actinopteri > Siluriformes > Claroteidae > Chrysichthys > Chrysichthys cranchii. The sequence continues at coordinate 14,286 of JAQMCW010140542.1, read as the reverse complement.
GGTTGCCCAAACTTTCGCATCCCACTGTACATTCAGAAGCACAGTATAAAACTTAAATGAGAGATTTGAAAAAGAACACTGATGAAAATCAGAGAACATTTTCAGATATCTCCCAGTTATTGGTGTTAATCTGGCAGCTGGAGCTAATTTCCTTAATTATCTGACAAACCCTATTTAACTGGCAGCCTAACTTTCCAGTTATCAATTACTTTGTAAGATGTTGAGCCGTTCTAAAGTGACTGAAACCCTCCGGCAGCAGGTTGTCCAGATGAAGGCCAAAGGGATGACTATGAGGCATAGCTGTGATGTCTAGAATATTGTACCTTTACAGTGTCACAAACTCATTGAAGTCCCCCAAGAAGGCTGGTCGTCCACAAAAGACAAATGCAAGAGAGGACAGGATAATGCAGAGAATGTCAATGGGGAATTATTTCAACACTGCAGCTGGAATTGCTCGCAATTCAATGCTGAACAGGGTACGGATCTGTCTCGTCAGGTCTGTCGCGAAGTTTCCCAGCAAACATGCCCTTGTGGGGCCTGCGTGGTATTTTTCAGGCAGTGTGGGCTAGGGCTAGCCCACACCAAACCCAAACAGGGCCCGTGCGGGCTTGCCTAGGTAAGGCCCAATCATTGGGGCTCTCTGTGGGCAGGCCACAATTAGCAGATTGCCCGAAGAAAACCCCTGCGGGCCCAATGTGGGCCAGCCCATTTGGGCCCAGAGGAACTTTTTGTACCACTTGGCCCATGCGGTTTTTTTGCGGACAGCCCGTACTTTGCTTTTTTTTTTTTTGACCAACCTCTTTTGAAAACCAATTACTGGTATTAAACAAATCTTTTAATTTTAATAATTAAAGGCATGTTTTGAATCATGTTTGAAATACCAGGGCCCTAAATTTACTGTCCCAGCTTATAGTTTTATGCCAGCTAGTGCCAAAAGGTTATTTACAGTTGCCTTACAGTAACAAATCTGCAATGTCACACTTGCAATGTTGAGTGGATGTTGTGATATTGGTAATATTGCCATTTGGTGCTGTCTCTGCTATTACTTCCTAGCTGTTGACTCTTCCTAGAAAGGTGTCATTATATTGACAAATAATAAAATGGAACAGGATCTATAGTACAGGAAACAAAGCCCCAAAAAAGGCCTTAATTTTTGAGATACTTCCATCTGAGGTAGAACAAAGCATATCTCTACCATTCATATCTCTAATGTCTGTTTTATGAAATGGATTGTTGTATAAAAATATTTTAATTGAGTGTAATTTACCAGTACTAGAAGTCTTTGAATGGAAAGCCTCATCCAGTGGAAGTAAGGACACAAAACATGTCAGGTTCTTTTGTGTCAAAGTATATAAAACCACACATTCATGTAGTATAACATTATAACATACAACCGTATATGTGGGAGAGTGCAGGGGAGTATGGGTAAGAACTGGTAAAATTATGGGTAAAAATTCAAACTTGTAAGACAAACATTTCCATTATATTCAAATGTTGTGTTTTTTGAAGATATACTGCTGGTATGTATTAATATTGGTGTCAAAATTAGTAATGAAAATGAACATAAACATTACAAGTCCATAAACGCATCTTCACACCATCCTATTTTATTTTATTGTATTGTATTGTATTGTATTGCATTGTATTGTATTTTATTTTATTTTGTCATTTTATTTTATTTTACTATTTTATTTTATTATTTTATTTTATTGTATTTTATTTTGTAATAAAATAAAATTTTGGTGTTGGAATACGGGTGGAGAAGGTAATATTTGGAGGCGGGTTTGTCGGAATATGGGTGGGGGAAATGGGTGTGTCGGAATATGGGTTGGGGGAATGTTGGGGTGTCGGTATACGGGTGGGGGAATGTTAGGGGGTTGTTGGAATACAGGTGGGGGAATGTTGGAATACGGGTGGAGAAGATAGCATTTGGAGGCGGGTTTGTCGGAATACGGGTGGGGGAAATGGGAGGGTGTTGGAATACGGGTGGGGGAATGTTGGGGTGTCGGAATACGGGTGGAGAAAATGGTATTTCGAGGCGGGTTTGTCGGAATACGGGTGGGGAAAATAGTGTTTGGTGCTGTGCTGCTTGTCTGAGCAGGAGCTCAGTTCAGACTGGCTGGTTGCAGTGTAAACACATCAGAGCTGAGCACTGTTAGCACGGGGAAATACACCACAGCACAGGTATGTAAATAACAAAACAAATTCTTGTTCTTAACTTACACTATTCTTCCGTTTGTTTATTTCATTTAAATGCCAATTAAAGCAAGGCTGAGTGAATCAAAATGGAAAAACAAACAAACAAAAAAAACTAAGTCAAATAAAGAATCTTTTTTTCAACTTGTTTCTCTTTTCTTCCTGTATTATATGTTAACGCCGCTTTTCCACTTGTTTTGTTGGTCCACCCTGTCAGTCATGGCTTTCTCAAAGATGAGTCGACAACAGCTATTTACTTTAATTGCGATGGCGTCCATAAACTTCAGCTCAATGATATGCTATTCAATATTAGGACCATTTTTTCCACCTGAGGTACGAACTCTAAAATTGCTTAATACAGTGTAAAAATAAATATCAGTGAATATCAGCCTAACCCGAAGGTTATAGACTTTTGTGTTAAATTTGTTCATGTGATCTGTATTTCATATTCAGGCAGAGAGAAAAGGAGTAAGCCAAGCAGTTATTGGGTTAATATTTGGATGCTATGCCTTCTTCACACTGATTGGATCACTGATCTTGGGGAAATATGTAAGTAGTTCATCATTTTCAATTTTGCACTTAATTGCACTGAAGGTTTTGTATAATTAGACACATGTACACCCGCCATGCGCTCTCAGAAAAATAAGAGTACTAAACTGTATCTTTCTTTTGGGGGTGGAATCCTCAAGTCTGTATCTTTTGCACTTTTTAATTAGTATATTTTACCCAAAAAGGTGCATCTAGTGGACAATTAAAACTTTACTATAACAATGAATACAAACCTTTTTAATTTATGTTCTTGTCTGTATGAACATTTTCAGGAGTAAGATGCTTATTAAGGGTACATAAGCTGTACCCTTGATGGTTCCACCCCAACAATAAGCAAAGGTACTTTTTTTTCTGAGTGTTCAGATGTCCTTTGTAGGCGTTCAGTTGCTGACTGATCTGTTCCTATGCTTTTGTCAGCCTGTATTTAATGTAACACATAATGGAAAGGGACCACAATAGGACCACGGTTTAGCAGATGTATTTGGGTGTAGGACAAATCTCATCATGGTAATAGCCATGGGGGTGCGCATCTAGTTTATGTGTGGCAATGTTCTACACATTTGGACCACCTTCTTGGTTAGAAAGTCCTTCTAGTACTTCAAATCCTTCATCACAACAGGACTGTTGTTGGCTGGATATTTTCGTTTTAGTAGATTGTTTCTCAGCCCAGCAATGACTCAACGGTTTTTAATAATTTATGCAGTGCTAGTCTATCCAAATCAAACAGGCATACAGTGTGGTACTGAGAACTATCAATCACCTAAATAATATCTGGTGGTGGTCCCTTGATACTGAAGGACAGGTCAGAGAGGACTGACAAATTGTGCATGTACCTACAAAGTGCACCTATAAAATTGGTTTGTGATGAAGCGACCGGTGTGTGTAGCTAGATTGTGGGCGTGCACAGCAAACTGGCAACTCAAGGTAAGTGTGTATAAGGCCTGTATATTGCACTTCAATTCAAACAGTTCAGTTGGTAGTTTATACATGTGGTAGAGATTCTGATTTATGCTGCAGTTGGTTTACAGCCATGCTTTTTGTTTGCACTGCAGATTGTCCAAATCGGGGCTAAATGTATGATAATTGCAGGACTGTTAATTTCAGGTGTAAGCACTGTAGTCTTTGGGTGAGTACTGGATTCCTTTCAGTAAGTTGTCTGTCAATCTTATTTTCTCTACATTGATTGATTGATTTAACATCACAATTACTTTTTAAATAAATGGGAATTTCTGTAAAATAATTTTAGACATGTAAACAAATGAAAGATATGTATATTATATGCCTAAAAGTATGTGGACACCTGACCATCACACCCATATATGGGTCCTCCCCAAACTGTTGCCTTAAAGTTATAAACACACAATGGTATAGGATGTCTTTGTACACTGTAGCATTACAGTTTCCCCTCACTGTAACTAAGAGGCCCAAGCATGTTCCAGCATGACAATGCCCCTGTGCGCAAAGTGACGCCTGATTTGGATTGCCAAGATTGGAGTGCAAGAACTTGAATGTCCTGCACTGAGCCCTGACCTCAACCCCACTGAACGTCTTTGGGGGGGGGAACTGGAATGCTGATTGTATCTTTAGCGTTCACATCCATCATCAGTGTGAGACCTCACTAATGCTTTGGTGGCTGAATGAGAAAATCCCCCAGACAGACTTTAAAATCTAGTAGAAAGCCTTCTCAGGTAGGTGGTGGTTATTATAATGGCAATGGGGATGTAAATCTGGAATAAGGTGTTCAGAAAGCACATTTTGGTGTTGATGGTCAGGTTTCAAGAAATGTTTGGACATATAGTGCATCACATGTGAGATTACCATGGCTGATATCATTAGAAAGATTTCTTTTTGTTTTTCTTTTTAACAAATGCACAGATTCCTAGACAGAGCTCCCGATGGAACCGTCTTCATAGTCCTCTGTTTTGTCATAAGGTCTGTGAATGCAGTGGGCTTTGCTGGTGCTGTAACATCCTCTTTCGCTGTATCAGCAAAAGTGTTTCCCGACAGTATAGCAACAATTCTAGTGAGTTTTAGTAAACATGTTTGTCTTTTTTTTTTTTTTTTTAAAACATCCATGGTATTTGGATGATAACTGTGCCCTGTTTTTTTTTTAGACAATAGTGCCATTTAGAATGAAGTTACCCAATTGTGTTATCGAGCATGTGAACCTTCCCATAGACAAGACTTGTCCATGCTCATGAAATCAAACTATTGTTTGGTAAATATGGAAAAGGTTTTTGTATTTTGATTAATAATTTCCATCATCTTTCTACAGGGCTTCATTGAGATTTTTACAGGAATGGGCCTCATACTGGGACCGCCTTTGGGTGGATGGATGTATCAGGCATTTGGATATGAAATTCCATTCATTGCTTTGGGAAGTGTTCTGTTTTTGACCGTTCCCTTAACCATGTGGATTCTACCGAACTTTGGTTGGTAAAATTTTTTATGAATGTGTGATCCTACTCAGCTCAGAGAATTTTAGTGTTTCAGATGTTAAATGTGACAGTAATAGTGATTATTCAGTAATAATCCCTTAAACCTGAGGATAAATCAGTGCACACATTAAAGCTGTCTCTCTCATTGCTCAGAGAATTTTCACATGAGCTGTGACACATGCAGATGAACATTAGAGAAGACGATCATCTGTGTTTCATATGTAATCGGCATAAATACACTCAGCAGCCACTTTAATAAGGACACCTGTACACTGATTATCAAGTAGCCAATTACATGGCATAATGCATAAAATCCTGAAGCTACAGGTCAATAGTTTCAGTTAATCTTCTTGTCAAACATCAGAATGAGGAATAAAGGCTCACCAAAACTGGACAGTTTGATGTGACCATTAACTGAATCTCTTCTCCTGTATCTGCATGATTTTGTGCATTGTGCTGCTGCTACACAATTGGCTGATTAGATCGTTAAATGAACACACAGATGTATAGGCGTTCTTGATAAGGTGGCCGGTAAGTGTAACTGTGTTTTATATTTCACACACAGATGCAGTTGCCTCACATGGCTCCTTTTTCAAGCTGTGCTCGCGAGTAAAGATGATGCTCATTTGCTTTGTGGTGTTCACACTGAGCTCAGGAATGGGCTTTTTGGATGCAACCCTATCCATATTTGCCATGGAAACGGTAATTTCACACCACAAGCTTCTTCAGTCACTATGAAATCACTTTTGTGAATTACATACAATCTCATCCTGTAGTAAAACACCTACTATAACTGTTAAAACTTCTTCTATGAGCAGTTTGGCCTGAGGGCTGAATCAGTGGGGCTGCTCATGGTCGCAGTGTCCTTACCCTATGGTGCTGCATCACCCATCCTTGGGATATTGAGTGATAAGTATCCAGTAAGCCAGTTTTCTCTTTAAAGACCTTCAGATTGGTCGTTAATTAAAGTACTGTGCTAGTGACAGAAAGATGTGAAGTTAAAATCCAGAGCCACTGTCGGGTTCCTGAGTAAATCCAATCTCTTACTGTTTTTATTATCCTTTTTTTTTTTTTTTTTTTTTTTTTTTGTACAGTTCATCAGAAGGTGGATGATGGCGATAGGAGGAATAGCAACAGCAGTCGGCTTTTGTTTACTCGGTCCTGTTCCTGTCTTTCATGTTAAGAGGTACTCCTGTCAAACATGGAGCAATTAGTAGATTAAGATAGCTAGTCACTTAATTTCTAATGAAAACTAAATTATTGACTGAATGAGATTTTTATTTTGTAGTGAGCTTTGGCTTAGTGTGGTCATGCTGGTGGTCATCGGGTTTTCGCTGTGTATGACCTGCATCCCCACCTTCACTGAGATGCTTCTCTGTGCACAGTAAGATTAAAAAAAAAAAAAAACACAGATTGTGTTATTTACATTATGTGTTTACTTAATTTTGTATTTACTTCTTTGGTTGGTTGGTTGGTTAAAACAATTATTGAAAATGAGCACATCCTAAATGTTTTTTTTTTAAATGAATTGCTACACTAGGTTCTCCTCAGTACTATTTTTATTATGACATAATTCAGCATAAAAAAAAATCATGGCAAATTGAGAAAACTGGAAAAAAAAGTGTAGTTTTAAAGCATGCTGATCAGTTCATTATGTTTCAAAAAGTGACCAATCACATACAGCAGTATACACTTAAAATAAATGGTTCTTTATTGGTATTTCAGTGGTTCAGGGGATAATTAAGGATTAAAGACTCCACTTGGGTCCCTTTCTGCTAAGGTTATAGGGTTCTACATTGAAACATTAAAGGGTTCCCCAGGGAAATAATCGAAGAACCATTCTACTCAAGTTTGACACAACCTTAATTTGTGCATGGATAATTATGTTCACAATTTTCAAGGGAATTTTTGGGATCACACTGTAATATAATGTACAGGGTGGGCCATTTATATGGATACACCTTAATAAAGATTATATATAATAATACTATTAATAAAGGTTTTATTAAGGTGATATTTTATTAAGTGATTAGGTGATTATTTTATTAAGGTTTTATTAAGGTGATATTTTATTAAGGTGATATTTTATTAAGGTTTTATTAAGGCTCATTTTATTGAGGTGTATCCATATAAATGGCCCACCCTGTATGAGATGCCATGTAAATAGTATTTAACCATTTATTTTAACATGCTCATTGTTGCCAGAAGGGACAAAGCAAGTTTTTTTTTTTTTTTCTATTGTAGCGAAAATGGATTTGAGGACAGCTTAAGCACACTGGGTTTGGTATCGGGACTGTTTTCGGCTGTGTGGTCTGCAGGGTACGTATCAACCATGTTTGGCATTTATACCGTTTAAGATTAAAGACCATTTTCTTAAAGCTGTGATGCTCTTCATTTTGTGAAAGGATGTTCTTCGGGCCCACTATGGGTGGGTTTGTCACACAGAAACTGAATTTTGAATGGGGTGCAGGTGTTCAAGGTGGGATCACTTTCATTGCTGTGAGTATAAAGATTAAAAAAAATCTACAAGCAGAGAGTGTGTAAAGCATTACATATGATGATTAATATTTCTTTTTGATTAATATTTCCCCTCTTTCTTTCTAGGCATTCTTACTAATACTATATTTAACCAAAGAAGCAATGCACAAGACAGGGTAATTCCTGATGTTTTCTTTATTTAATTATCCTCACGCAGATCATTTGGTTCTGATGCTGTTTATTTTGATTTAAGATTTCAGAAACTCAACGGGGCTGAATACACATTGTACGCAGGAGAAAAATCCCCTCTTCTCTGCTCGTCTTCAGAAACGTCTGTTTGACGTGTACAGTAATTGCGGACCAAACTGAAGGTATTTGTGGTGCATTAATGCATCACTATGTGGAAAAAAAGTATTGCCTAGACAAAGAATCCAAATTCTTACTATTAACAGCTGTGTTATGAAAATACAGAAAATGTCTGCTTTAGAGTTGAACTTGGGAATAGTCACCAAATTTGTGATGGACAATCAGGTGCTATTAATTTGTAATGCAAGTTTATTGTATTTGAAACTTATTGGGACCCCAAAACCCATAGTTATAGCTTTATCTGTCCACTACAGAGCAATGAGTAGCATAGACTATGCATATCAACACACAAATTGTATGTTTTTTTTTTTTTTTTTACAGTGAATGATTAATGATCTTTCTACACCGAGAGACTAGACTGTAAATAATTCCATGTATGAAAATGTGTTTGTATATACATTTACTGGCTCCTCTTTGGTTAAATTATATAATGATATTCTGTCTTGTTTATGATTTACTCAATTATATAAAATATGTAGCTTTCAGTGTTCTTTAGGCAACATAAACTCTACATATGAAAATGTCCTGCTTGTCCACCATTGGCAATGAAATCAAAAGTATTAAAGTAATAGGCAGGTAGTGTGCCCTTCGCTACAGTAGCAGTCTCATTCTTCTGGGAAAGCCTTCCACCTGATGATGGAATGTGATGGAGCTGTAGGGATTTGATTACTTTAAGCCATGAAAGCATTAGTGAGGTCAGACACATGTTGGATTGTTAGGTGTCCAATAAGATAAAGAGGTTTTTGTTAGGATTAAGGTTCAGATGATGGAACGTGATGGAGCTGTAGGAATTTTGTTCTTTCTAGCCTTGAGGGAATTAGCAAAGTTGGATACATGTAGGGTGATTAGACCTGGCTCGCAAAGTTGTTCATGTTTTTCTCGTCTACATTTCCCAACAACTATTTCTGGAAGAACTCTGATTTAAGATTTAACTGAAAGAGGGGTAGTGTTTTTGTTCATATGCTAGCACAAATGCTCTCAAATAACTGTGTATATTATAGTGTTAATTTTGAGATTACTAGGGTGCCGTCCCTTTTTTTTTAGACTATTATCCTGCTTTACTGAAATTTGGCATTATTCAACAAGGCACGTAGTTTCTCAAAGGATCACCAGATTTGTCACATGTATCCACCGCTCCAGAGCTGAATGGTGGTGAGTGAGCTCAGACTGCTGGCATCAGCTTAGGCTTGTGTGTGGCTGCTTGGCGAAGGAAAGCCATATCGTTTATCACCTGATGAATAGAGCTGAGGCAGCGTGATACTCAGTCGTGATTGTGTCAGTTTGTGTGCACTTTCAGCATTCTTTGGTGGTGATAGTAAGTTTCTATGGCCTGTTGCTTCAGTTGAGCTGCTCATCATATTAGAAACGAGTGGGACATGTGGAGTAGAAACATCTGTGTAAAGACAGAAACTGTTACAATGTTGGAAAGGTGGCATCCTGTTCTTGTGCTGCCATAAAAGTCACTGATCTGCTAAATGTAAAGATGCACTCTATTATATATGTATGTCAACAATGGCTGTGTTTGAACAAATGTAATGATGAAATGCAATGCCTATAAAATTCTATTTTTGTGTAAATAGCTATAATTAAAATGAAAAACAAATATAAAAAATAATGATCTTTGGCAAATGTGGGCTCATTCTATAAAATGGCCATTGCACATGTATATGTATCATTACAAATTCTGCTTTATAGCCTCAGCATTCGCAAAAAAAAAAAAAAAAAAAAAAATGTAACCCGCTCTGTACCAATGATCCCAAACACGGTGTATACTGAGCATGATGATCTGAAGATGCCACCTAAAATTTAGAGCCACTGGTTTGTTCATTCATTTGTCCATGATTAAATTGCTAAGGCTTGAAAGTACTTAAACAAAGCAGGAATGTGAAGTACAACACAACAAATATTAATAACTAGACTCTGACCTGATTATGGGTTTGGAATCTGTATATTTCTCAGGGAAATCTCCACTAACACTAGGACGCATTTTGTTTTAAATCACATCTAAATTAATGTTTTTCCCATGAGCTAATATAATGGACATTCACTTGCTTCTGAGTTTTTAAGATTTGCATTTGTTAAGATTCCAAAGGCCACGTCTGTTTCACTGTAAATAAAGCTTTAAGGCTGGAGCAGTTAAACCTCAGTTGCTTCTGCTGGACCCTTGAAGCAAGTACTTAACCCTTTAGTTGCTTTGGTATGAAATGTGGAAAATGAACTCTGTAAATAAAGTGACATGCCGGGGCTTGAATTCCAAATTCTCAGTGGGCTAAGGTTCACACACCACATGCAGGTTGCATCACGCTGCCAGGGCTCCACACCAACGTGCTTCGCAGCCAGGTCTGATTAGCAATGTACATGTTAAAGAGGATTGCAGTCCAAACGCTCAGGAAATGGGCCTATGAGTATGTGACAACACCTAAAGTAAAGTATACAAACAATGGTTCAGTGAGTAGATACTCCTTTTATAAATGTAAATGAAACACTATTACAATTTTGTACTGTGTTCTCAGGCTAATTTGTGTGTTCACCTACACACTTTGTTAAACTATGGATTTACCTACTTAATAAAGCCTAGCATTTTCCCCCGCCTCCTTTTGGCTGAATTTGGCTGTTTAAATCTTTTAGTCAAGTTCTGTCAAACCAGCATGTATAAATATATTTTAACATACGTTAGTTTAAAAAAAAAAAAAGAGAGAAGTTACTTATTTGTTGTTTAAAATTAACATTATAAAATGACATACATTCAGTAGAAGGCTTGATTGTAAAAATATGATCAAGTACACTGGTGACTTCAACGTGCATATATTTTTTTCCTTTCTCCTGAGTATTAATTGATTGTCACCCTAATTTGACCCTTGTTCCTGATTTGTAGCATCAGATTTGAAAGCACTGCTGGTTTGTCGTAATCTTGGAAGAGGTCTCTTTTTTCTGGTAGACTCGTCTCGAACAGATGTGTCTGGATCTGCTGCTGTGGTTGGCGGAAGATCATAAGAGAGCTCACTTTTCTTCACCTTTTTCTTCTTTCTTTTAGTTCTTTAAATAAGAGTAAGAAAAAGAACAGGTCATGCCATGATACTCTTAGATTAAATCATCAGCTTTTAAAAATACACACACACACACACACACACACGAATATATAAGACAAAGCTCTTCCGGTGAAAATGCAACACCAAGTGTTTAAAACATTTATGCCACATCATCTTTTATCTATTTGCTATATTAGACTCATAATAAAAGTGTTCTGGGAAAGAATGTATTAGAGTTAGCAGTGAGCCGTACTTGACAGAAGGTGCTTCACCATCAGTGTCCTGCTCTGAAATGATCTTCAGCTCTCCAGAGGCACTGACAGCTGCAGACAACTGCAGTAGAATGGGATATAGAGAGAGACACAAGAAATCAGTGCCAAATCCAACACGTGGTTTATTCCCTTTTCTAACAAAGGCTAAATTTTGTTGCAGCATTCCTTAGTCCTACTGAAGTCAGACACCTTTTCCATAATGATCATGGAGAAGCAAAAAGTGGAGACAACACACTAGGTAATATTAAGAAAATGGTAACAGTGCCATTTTGAGACCACCTACCTAGCACATACAGAAATACTGAAGGTCATAAATGCACAGAAAGCCCCTTCATGGCAAGTAGTGTTTCATAGTATAACTGACTGAGATCACAACTTTTATTCATCTTTTACACTACCTTGGTGGCTGTGGCTCTGTTGACTCCTTCACTTATTTGCTCCAAGGGTCCAGGTTGTGCCTCTATAGCCCGTGAGAGCTCTTCATCAAACCCCTCTGTGTGGGAGAAAGATGAAACATGTCTACAGCATTATACTGAATGAACCTAATCTGATGCTCATCTGTTACCAAAAATGCTCTACCCACTTTCATCAGCCACATAGGCAGCTGGGAAGTAGCCCCTGTGTCCACTGGCTAAGCATCCAAACCACCAGTTTTCATTATCTTTGTGCAGCACATGGATCACATCGCCACGGCGTAACGTCAGCTCATCAGAGCGATTGGCGGTGTAGTCATAGAGGGTCACAACCTAGAAGACAATTCATGGGGACTTAAAGAGGCAAAAACAAAAACTACAGTCTAGCACAGCTAAGTGCATTTGTAGAATAAAATGTATACAAAATATTGTAAATAGAAAACTTTAATGAAGACATCACAATCATAGCATGAGATGAGTACCGTCTGCTGGACTTGCTCCACATCGGTCTCAGTTTGTAATGGAAATTCAGAATCTGGAAGACTCTGGAAAATTTCATGCAATCTGCTTTTAATAGTATGACATTAATTTACTTTATCCCATACAAATTTAAACAGGTATAAATTAATTTCATTTATCAAACCAGAACGCGATTGTCTCACCCTTTGCTTTATTGATGGCATTCTTCTAATGGGATGACCAAAAGCAGTGGAGCCATCTGTGTGCAAGGGAGAAAGACTTTCTGAAAAAAAGTTCCACGAGCATGCAAAATGTACCATGCAGGCAATGTGTGCAAAGGCTATTAGTAAATCAGTAGCTATGTTTATAGGAACCCTAATAATCTGTTAATAATTGAAATCAGGCATGATTTGAATGAAATTTCTTCATGTAAACTGCTCAGTCGGAATGAAATGAAATACCCCATTACTGTTTTATTGGAAGAGGTGGTGTAGACCTCTGAGAATCAGTTTTATAAGAAAGTATTGACACGCCATTGACACGCTCGATCGGATTGCCTTCTGCAGATGCTCAGTACGCCTTTGCGCAGTGATGACATCAGCTTCCCAGTTTACACAGCACAAATGTGACTTGCAATACGAGTGGAATAGGATCCCTAACTGTCACATGCTCTGGTGCTATATAGCCCTCAGTCATTGAGCACAACTTCATAAATGTCTGTTGTGCCATTCTGAAGTTCTCTCTCCATTCATGATCTGTAAATTCACATAGGACAACTGTCACACCAATCTTTGCTTCAACTTTCATCCACAATCCTCTCTCACTTTGGCAGGAGGAAAAGGCAACAAAGGTACAGGATGACCTTTCAAAACAAATTATACTGTGCTCGCCTTTTCTTGTTCAGCATTTTTATGAGGAGGTTTCTTTGCAATTGTTGCTTAAATAAAACATAAAAGGAACACGATCAGATTGGCTAAAATACTTGGCACATCCTTACGGCAGATAAAAATTTTACCTGACCGCCTTCATGTAAACGATACATTGGGAATCGCATATTGGAATGAATTCATTCTGAATGTAAAAAGGTGTGCATGTAAACATAGGTATTGACAGATCTTACATACACGTTTGCGAGCTGAGTGTGGCCTGAGGAATGAGCTGAGCACCAAGTGAGCTGGATAGCTGCAGATTGGAGTGAGGAGAAAGCAGAGATGGAGCAGGGAGAGAAGTATGCAACCCCTGAAACACAGTAATTCCTAGTTAAATTTCCTTTTGATGTTGGGTTATTATAAACATATCTGACTTGTATTTTCACAGCTACTTGCCTCTTGGGATAAGCCCCACCCCAACTGAGACATGCTTCCTTCAATTTAAAAAAAACAAAAAAGGCATTTATGTTCATTAAAATGACTTTCAAGCATACTATAAAATTTTGTATATTTCAAATCACTTGATCCTACACAAACAGCAGAACAACTCACCCCGTTCATACGGGTACTCCATGCCAGAGGTATTGCGATGTGGCTCCTGAAACAACAAAAACATTTTTCTTATTATGACTACATGCTTAAACGAGAGAGCTCAAGGATTGCTATTTAGATTCAAACACGTTCGCTGAAGAGATCGTATATAAGCATTGTAGACTATTTCACATTACTATGTGCATATGTAAACCTTGCATACTCTCACCAGAACAGAGTCTAATTTCTGTTTAACTCTCTGCATCTTGAGAGACATGCGAGCAGCACTGGCAAACCGGTCCACTCCAGAGGCTGAAGCATCCTGGAACGCAAGGACCTCAGTCTGATTCCTTAACGTTTTACTGACAGAAGTATCGGACCTGTTCAGCACTCTCATACTCTCCAGCTCCAACTGAGTAACTAACAACGAAACAGGAGAATTAGCGGAGAGTTAGCTGATGCTATTGCTTTTCTTTTACATTCACGACACTACAGTTACACAAGTGTTAAAGGTGGAATCTGTGATTTTATAAATTCTGAATACATGTAATTAGAGCTGCCACTAACGACTAATTTTCTAACGACCGATTTTTCGACTAATTTTTCGATTAATCGATTAATCTTAA
>JAQMCW010140522.1:0-14380 GCA_030068335.1 Chrysichthys cranchii | reverse complement strand
CTTTGGGAATTACACACAATTTGGGCAATAACAAGGTCTCAGAAATGCATGTATCAAATATGATATGCACGGCATTAAGGGGTTAAAAAAAAAAAAAAACTGTTAAATATGGCAAAGTATGACAAAAAAAAAGTTTTCACACTTGTGTAAGGTGGGGATTTTTGTTTCTTTTTGGTTTTTTGGTAAATCAAAAGTTTTGCAAAATTGAAACGGAAACACCTTTCGCAGATTTGATTTGCAAAACATCACTCAGTGGAACGACACACAGTTCACAATTAGGTTTCGTCCAAAAAAATTTAAATATTACTTTTTTTTTTGCAAATCCTGGGTAGGGTCTGGGTCGCGTGTAAGTGGTTGATTTGGAAGATCAGAGTACTTATAATACACAGATATTAAAAACAAAGGGTTATATAACAAAGAAACGAGGATAATTGTTGATATGGTGCCGTTTTGTGTTAGAAAAGATGCTTATTTAATATTTATGGAAGGAGTCTCCAGTGTTAGCCTCTCGTCAGCACGGCTCGTCATGTTAGAGATAAATGGGAAAGTATAAACTCCATCACAGTATAATTCATTACATGAAACAGATATAAATGATTAAAAAGCGTGATTTGTCATGCATTAATAAATAAAGGTTGTAATAAACTGGCAAATTGCTGTTGTACAAAAGGAATATGATCTCAAACTACTCAAAATTCTCAATTTTTAAAGTTTGTGTAGCTTGTTTATTTGTTTATGCATTTATGATGATGATGATTATTATTACTATTATTATTATCATCATTATTATTATTAATATTATTATTACTACTGTTGCGGTTTCAACCACAGCGCTGTCCGCAGTGATGTCTCCCATCTTTTTTGCCTGAAAACATTTTTTTGTTTGTTTCTTTAAAATCCCCATAAATCTCCATCCGTCGAATGCAATCTAACATGGTGATAGCGTGCTAACGTGGAGACAGATTGTAACGCACGGTGTGGAAAACGTGCATCCCACCGCTACCCAATCAGCTGCGATTATCAACTAGGTTCTCGACTGACCTCAGATCAGCTCGGGACGACGCTTTAGATTTGTCTACACAAATAATCACCTGTTACATTCACACGTCACAGTATTTATATTTCCATAACTGTTCGGCTCTACGAGGGCAGGTGGCGGGATGTTAACTCGGAACGTTGCTAGTCAAATTAGCTTGCTCGTTCAGCAGTCACTGGTGGATGAGCAAACAGACCGAGTGGTGTCAGATCAGCTTAGGAAAGAAAGGAATGATAGAAATAAGATGGAGATAATAAATTAACGACTGATGCAGCACATTAGGATTTTTCTTTATATTAATTTATGATATTTCTTCCATGTGGAACATTATAATCAGAGCAGATTACAAAAAAAACAATAATAATAGTTTGGACAATTCAACATTTACATCAATACCGAGTACGCGTTACAGAGACAAACCTGACACCACCGTGGTCTGTTTTATAATGAATGAACAGAGAGGCATATGCTACATAACGCGGCTAACAATAGCTAGTAGTCTAATCACTTCCCAGTTTCGCTTCCAAAACGCCAACGAGCTTTAAAACAAAAAAGAAAAAGAAAAGCATGTTGACAATTATTGCAACAACAGACTTTTATTTAATCTGAAAATGTAAACGTGCGTTAATATCAATATGTATATATTATATTTATATACAGGTAATCCTCAAGTTACAATGTTGATGCGTTCCGCTGTACTCATCATAAGTAGAAAATATCACGTCAAATGTCGTAGGCCACTGCCTAGCCTAGCTTCGGTATCTTAGCCTAGCCTACCCAGGAGTCTTTTCCTGTAGGAGGCATGCTGGGCGTTTAAAAGACACGCTTTTGAATTAAAACTAGCTCTTGAAGCACACAAAAAACATGCAGTAATGCACTGGACAGTACACCGATACACAAGGGAACTCTGAGTCGCGGGCGAGAGTGAGGCATCACACGAGGCGAGTGACGCGTACATCCGGGCGTCGTCCGAACGCATCGTACCTCATATGCGGTCACGCTGGCTGCAAATCTTAAATATCTCCCCAAATATTTTACGATTTTTAGCGTATCGCAATCATCATCGTAACTTCGAGAAACCATAAGTCGGGCCATCGTAACTAGGGGAGCGCCTGTATTCTATTTAGTATATCATATTAAATGAAAAGAACTTTCTAAAACACCTTTATTTTGGAATCCCGTCTGGATGTACGGCTAGCAAGCCACAGGGACTTTTATATTGAAATCTCCTTGGTGCGCCACCACGAGCTACCCACAACACATTCTCATGCCATACACTTAGTTCCATTTAAAATATTATATATATATATATATATAAAGCTTTATTTATTGTAGTGACATGGACATTGAGTGTAAAAGCTACATAAAAGTCCTGATCACCGTGTAATAATGTCTAATAATGCGAAACAGACTCACCAGTGACGTTCACTTTTTCAAAAGGAAAAAAAAAAACGCATAACGATCTTTCACTCATTCGGTTGAATTTCTATTAAATTGTCCACCTTTTGTTTCCACTATATTACCTTGCTATTAGTTGTGGCTAGCAGAACTGTGATTGCTAACAATGGCTAGCAGTGTAGCCACGCCGATACGAACATCTTGATGTACGTCATCATTCTATTAGTTTATTGGCTGCTCTCAGAATGGGGCCGACGCCACAGTGCCCCACAGCTCATTATTGAAAGCGCGTTGAGCATGCGTACGCGGTTTCCCACCGCTCACCCAGTTAACCGAGCGCTGACGGGCCGCTGTACGCCGACCCCGTGCTCACCGAATACAGACTGCGAGAAGATGCACTGACTTTTACGCAACAGCTACAGGAAAATATTAGTTTAGGAACATGCTATCAGGGTCACGTGTGATACACACGACAGCGTTAGTTACAAAGAAAACCAATCTTCATTAATACTTGTTACACTTCTGCGTGTAACAGTTTTCTATTTATGCGGCTCACTCACCGTTCAAATCACTATAAAAGTAGAGCCAGTCAAGATATTTTTAAAAGTGTTTCTGCGGCCTTAGCATTCATATGACAAACATGCTCTTGGTGCAACATTACGCAACATCCAATCATGCACACACAAGACCTGTGCGCTGCTTTTAGGTTCAACAACAAGCAACGATGACTCCTACACTCTACACCTTTTTTGTTTTCCAAGCATTCCCCTTACAAGTCACGACAGCGCTACACGATAAAACTGCCTCTCATTTTCCAGCAGTGAAATTTCCTCTCCAGTGTGTCAGCATAATACAGCTGTATTCATTTTGAATCAGGATGCACAGTAATGTCAAACGCACCTTAATAAGAAAAATCAACAAAAAACAACCTACGTCTACGGTACACACCTATACACGCCGCTGCTCATCCTCTCTTGCAGGGGGAAGATACAATCCGAATCAACCGATTAAAATCCACACACAGCCGAGTCAGTCTTCAGTGCTAATCTTCGTTCGCATCTCCATACGTTTAACATTATGTTGAAGCACTTAATAGCTCTCGAGTGACCAACAATTTAAAAAAAAAAAAAAGCCGCTCATTAACAGATAATGTTATATTATTTTACATTATTATTATTCTTTTTTAATAGCAGGGAGTTCACTTATTTTTCTTCATTGAGTGATTATTGCACCTACTGGTCAATAATGGGAATTGCAGTTAGTTCCTAAAGTAACGACTCTAGTCGCTTGATTACAATCCACCGTGACGGCAGCGTGAAAACCACGCCATGCATATTTACACAGGCAAAACAGATTCATTTCCTATTGAAAAAGGTTTACACACACAACACAGGCCTGCAGGATGTTCAGCTACCTGCTGAATAATGACTGCCCGTCTGAAGAAAAGCACGGATTAGAAACAAGCATGAAGGGTATTGGAGTTTTTAAGAAATCTAGTCGTCTGGAAACAACAGGAAGTTTGGCTTATTGGGCAGCGTCTTGCAGCATTTGTTTGGTAAACAAAAAGCCATTCCTCTCTTAGCAATGCTGCGGGTCCTGCTCGGTTTATTGTTACCTAACGACAGGTAGAGCTCCCAGCTAACTCGTTAAAGACAGATTATATGACGAGTTGCAAATGTTTAATTGTCGCTTCTTATTTAGGCATTGCTAAAATGCTTTCCACAGTTCATTTCGCGAGATTAAGAACGTGTTTTCTCAATCTCAAGTAGTACATCAAGCTTAGACGGTCAAACTTGTTTCATCAAGACCAATAAAAAAATTAACTGTTTAAAATCAGGTCACGTTGCTGAAACAACGCAACTAAATATGGAAATATAACCCCCACTCGTGCATAAATAATTAAAAATCATATCAGGAATTTAAGCAAAAATAGGCTGAAATTCCCAGAAGTTATGATTTTTCGAATCCTGGCTGAAATTGGCAGCCATTAGGAAAAGGTAAAATGGACTAAAAGCATAACTGATCAAAAATAATTCGAAAAATGGCAAGTTATTCACTAACCTTCTTGTAAAGACTCGCAGAATATTTTGATTCGTAGTCTAAATGTTTTAGAAATGTTTGGTACAGTCTCATTTAAACTGATTTGACCTTTCAGAGGCGTGTGCTACAACCATCAGTGTCCGCCATGTTGGATTAGGCAGAGCTCCACTTCATGGAGGAATACACATCAGGATAACCCTGGGTTGGTAACTTCAATCCATATGGAATCATTTTGGGTTGCTCTCTCAGGAGCTGAACTAAATAAAAAACAAAAACAAACAAACAAACAAAAAAAAACCCCATATTTAATATTATTTCCATATCTCCGGCGGACATGCTTATATCATAGGTGTACTCCAGAGCTCTATATTAGGACCGCTTTTGTTTTTGTTGACATGCAACCATCAGGTCAAATCATTATTGAACTCAAGTTAAAATTCCAGAATTATGCAAATGATTCACAATCGCATAAAATCTACAGCACATCAGTCAACAAGTAACTAATTCATCTTGCAGTATTAATTGTAGAAATTAAAAGGGGGAAAAGGGAATGAACACAGGATCGTCGATTCACTCATGCGCTCAGGTAAGCGGACCAGAGACTCTAAGTAAGTTCAATTGAGTATAAAACAAATAAACAAATATATATATATATATAGCGACTGAAGAGGCAGCTGGAAATACCTGTGAATTAATGACTTTGTGCTTGGTGATGGTTACAGTACGGCAATGGATAAAAACATACAAGTTTTTTAAAAAATGATTGATCATATAAGACACTAGCATTCCCAGAAGGGAACATAATTTAAATTTTAAAGACGTACCATGTGTTATTCAAGCTAACATTAAAAAAAAAAAAAAAGGCATTCGTAATCATTATTTTAATAGTTCCGACACGTGTATCATGGCCTTCATCTATGGTGAAGCTTTGGCTCCATTCTCTCACCCTGTTTAACAGCTTATCGCGGTCATTTCCCAACATGATTAGCCGAATAAATCAGTTCAGTTTCCAGCTCAGGCCTACTTCCTTAATTTGTTATTCAAAGCACTCTGAGGTCACCACCACGGAGTTACTCACTCTACATCGCGGTAAGCTGACTCATCTTCTTTACTTACTTTGTTTGTTTACATGAGCAGAGGATTTAACAAATAGGTCACGCTAACGTCTTTAACGCTTGTTGAGTCATACCCGTTTTAGCATCGTGATGCTAACCGCCGTGGCATGAACAACTGATTTCAAAATTTACATTGTTAAAACAAAACAAAAACAAATCATTGCATCTTAAATTGCCAAACTGTCTGACGGTTAAAGATCATGTGTTGCCTTACTAAATATCTAAAGCCCAAACTGTAGCATCAGACTAAATCAAGAGTTAATTTCAATGCGCTAAAACGCGTCTAAAGGCCGCGTGAGATCAGAATCAGCTGAACGCTTTTACCGTCCCGTGACCCAACTGGTCTGGAGTGAAATATTTTTATCCATAGTCCATGTTGAACACTTTCCCAACCACTCACACCACATTGTGTGGACTTTGTTTCTTTAGCAGGCGTTTTTACTAATTCATCACATTGAAAACAAATCCACATTCAAGTAAAAATTTTGTATTACTTTTTTTTTTTGTACAAGCCTCTTCTCCATTCTACATTACAACTTTTGTGAGCTTACCAATTATTATACAAGTGTCGACTTGCTGGAAATCATTAGCTAGCTAACAGCCGAAGTTAGCTGCTAAGCAGGAATCGTAGCTATTTCAGTACACCATAAAACTTGAGATGTCCTCACCTCATTACGGTTCCTATCTTACATTTTGACTTAAACGTGTTGAATTCCACATGGCTTCGCATTAAACATCTGGGATTGGATAAATGCTTCAAGTTCGTCGGAGTCACAACGCGTCTACTTTTTCCTGGGAATCCCATAATGCTTCACCTTTTTCACCATTTTCATCCAATCTGACATTTAGAGAATTTTTTTTAAATTTTTTTTATTTCTATTAATGGTTTAGATTTTTTTATTTTTTTTTACCTGAATGAAACTGTAACCTGGAATTCTGAAAGATCCCATACATTTTAAAAGGCAAATCTTCCTACTTACAAGTCAAACCGAATCAAAACCACTTGCAGAAATAGTAACGTTATCAGAAAAACAGTATTTAATGTGCTGTGTAAATTATCCAAATATACAAAATTCATATTTTGTCCATTTCAAAGCTCCATAATTTCCCCAACTCTACTTCACGCATAACGAAACACCACCACATTACATTTCCATGCATTAGTGGATATAGATATAGTGAATACAGTCGTCCCTTGCCATATTGCGGTTCACCTACTGTGGCTTCACTGTATCACAGTTTAAAAATAAATACGTTTATATATATATATATATATATATAAGGCTTCTGGCAGTGAACTCAAGCGCCAGAGCAAGATGCTTACAATCAAAGAAAAGGTGGATGGGACTTCGACATCTTAAAGGAAGGCAAAAGCTACGCGGCTGTAGGCCGCCAGGGTTTATAAGAGTGTGCAAAGGGTTTATAAAGCCTTAAAATATATATAAAAAATAAAATAAACATAAGGTCGCTACTTCGCGGATTTCACCTATCGCTGGCGGCTCTGGAACGTAACCCCCGCGATACGTGAGGGATGACTTTATATCTTAAACACAGTCAGATTTATCAAGTATTTCCTATTACGAGATTACAACGATCAAAATATATGAATCTAAATTTGTTTTAATTACCTTATTACTTTAATTAGTTAAAAGGTAATTAAGGTCATTCCGAGCTCAAAATAGACAATTTTGCTAGTTTTAAGCGTTTCTTTTCAGAAAGAAGCAAAATAATCTGCCAACAGAACAAGCAAATGTTTAATCAATATCTATAAAATTCTTTTGGCGTTTGAAATGGAAATGGCGTACGACCACAGAACATGTTATACGTGCGTATGACTGGAAACAGCGTCACTAGCGCTTACGTTTTAACTAATCCCTTCGTTTGTGGACGCCATTTTTATATCGTCTTTACGAATCGTTATTATTTGTGTGTGAGTCATTTTACTGATATTGAAAAGAAGAAGTAAACACCTATTTGGGAAGTCATTATTTAAGAAAACTTTGATCTAAATATATAAAATGCTTTTCGCGTCTGAAAAGGAAATGACGTACGACCGCTATTTGATGAAAAATAAAATTGGTGATTAGTAAACTTATTTTATAAATACTGCATTTTATTTTTTTCCCCTTGCGCTCAGTGAGCGAAGGCACTGGGGAATCAGCTAGAAATGCTATATTTGATTAACTGTAATCCTCCAGGAGGAAATAATAGTTTGATCTGACGATATTCAAGATATTTTCAATTGCTAAGATGGTATTCTTTACTAAAGTTCAGTTCTTGGACTGATTTTTGATCTAGACGTCTCTTTGCTCCGTTGGATCTTGGATCAAATATTAAAGCTCAAGTTAGTACGAGTCAGAAAGATCTCCCATCTCCACTCTTCTCTCCTTTTCTGAGACACACACACACACACACACACACACACACACACACACACACACACACACGGAGAGTTTCAGCACTGGGATCAAGGGTTCAGCGAACAAAATACCACCAAATACCTCTTCTTTTCTTCCAGCAGAGAGGAACGAATGTGGTGCACAAGACAAGCTGTGTTTACGCTAGCTTCCTACTCGTTAGCATTATACCCCTGTTAGCCATGTGCTCATAATTATCACAATTATTTACTCTATATAGCACTTACACTACATAGATGTAGCTCAATGGTACGGTATATTTTCGTTTAAAATGACATCACTTCCCCTTTGTTACAGCTAGCAATAAATTCACAACCTCTTGCTACGTAGCGAACATTTTAATTCTCTATGTTAGTAGCCATATTCCTAGCTTAATTTGGCAAGTTAATATAAATTGACCTGTAACTAATGTGAATTTTGGTGCAACTAATCTAAATTAAACTATACCTAATGAACAGTGCTGTGAAAAAGTATTCGCCCCCTTCCTGAGTTGCTCCATTTTTTGTTTATTAATAACCCGAAACTGTTTGTGATATCGCTAAAGAAATTTTGAAGACGAAAGACAACCTGAGTAAATACAATACGCAGTTATCAGATGATCTTGTGATTTACTGAAGAACAAAATCTCCCCAAAGTCTATTTTATCTGTGTGAAATAGTAATTGCTCCCTAAGTATGATTCTTATTTGGGGCACCTTTAGCAGCAACAACTGCAAATCAGACGCTTTCCGTAACACAAGATCAGCCTTGGCATTGGTGTGAAGACATTTTGGCCCACTCTTCTCGTCAAAATTGCTTTAATTCAGTCCCATTGGAGGGTTTGCAACTATGAACTGCCCTTTTCAGGTCCTGCCACAATATTTCAATGTGGTTCAAGTCAGGACTTTGACTAGGATACGCCAAATTTTTAATACACATTCATTTTTGCCGTTCAGAAGTGGACTTACTCACGTTTCAAATTCTTGCCTGCTGCATAAACCATTTACGCTTTAGCTTCAGATCATGGACCAGATGACTAGACATTTTCCTTTAGTACTTTTTGGCAGAAAGCAGAATTCATCCTTCCCTCAATTATGGTAAGTCGTCCAGGCCCCGACACAATGAAGCATCCCCACAGCATCACACTACCCCCACCATGTGCGACTGTGGGCATGATGTTCTTATTGTGGAAAGCTGTATTAGCTTCACACCAGATGTAACAGGACTCAGGTCTTCCAAAATATTCCCCTTTTGACTCATCAATCTATAGAAAATTAACCCTAAAGTTTTGGGGGCAATCAAGATGTTTTTGGAAAACAAAAATGTCAGACGAGCCTTTATGTTTCTCTTGCTTAGCAGACATTTTCACCTTGTCCCTCTCCCATGCAGAACATTTTTGCCCAGTGGGTTTCTGATGGTGGAATCATGAACACTGACATTAACTGCGCTAAGAGAGGCCTGCAGCTCCTTCGATGTTCTTCTGAGGTCTTCTGTGACTTTTCGGATGAGTTTTCTGTGCACTCTTGGAGTAATTGTGCTAGGCGTGTCACTCCTGGGCAGATTTACCCCGCTCCATGTTTCCTCCATTTAGAGATGATGACTCTCACAGTGGTTCTCTGGACTCCGAGTTTGGGAGATTGATTTGTAACCATTTCCTGACTGATATATTTTTAATAACTTTCTTTCTCAGATCTTCTGGGATTTCCTTTGATCGAGACAGAGTGCACTGTTTGTTGTGGTTTTCAGGGAACATCACATTGCTGGAAAGATTGTATTTAAGTGATGTGGAGATTCAGAAGGCCTGGGAGTAATCAATCTTGGGAGTCGCCAGTCTGACTGAAACCTTTTAATAATGATATTTGGTTCATTGAGTGTCTAAGGCAGTGTTTTTCAACCACTGTGCCATGAGAGATTGTCAGGTGTGCCATGGGAAACTATTCAATTTCACCTAATTGGTCTCAAAAGCGCCCCCCGACCCCCCACCACCACCACCCCAACCCCCCACTCGCAACATTTTAACACTGATGAACACTGGTCTAAGGGGCGATTACTTTTTCACACAGATGATGTAGGTTTAGGGAGATTTTGTTCATCAATAAATCACAAGATAACTGGACAACTGTGTATTATGTTTACTTGGTTTGGGTTTCGTCTTGTACTAAATTTGTTCGGAGATCAGAAACAGTTAATTGTTGTTAATAAACAAAAATAGAGGCATTCTAGAAGGGGGCAAATACTTTTTCACAGCACTGTACATGTAGCTAGCTAATATAAATTTGATTTAAAATTAGCTAGCGTATATAATTTTAGCTATAACTAAGACATTCTGGCAATAACTTTTACACATTTAGTTAGCTAATATAAAATTTTAGTACAACAAATGCACACTAA
This sequence comes from Chrysichthys cranchii, assembly GCA_030068335.1. NCBI lineage: Eukaryota > Metazoa > Chordata > Actinopteri > Siluriformes > Claroteidae > Chrysichthys > Chrysichthys cranchii. Next base: position 4,005 of record JAQMCW010140522.1, on the reverse strand, counting down.
ATTAAATTGAAATAACATGTATACTTGGCTATTTAACAACTGACTACAATGAATTAAATTTAGCTATAATAAATATACATTTAGCTATAGCTAATAAATATTTAACTATAATAAAATTTGTATACAAATAAATGTATATTAGCTGTCACTAATCCATGTTACGATAACAAATTTAGCTAGCTAATAACATTAAACTGCATGTTTAAAGCCACAGATGAACATATTGAAATTCTTTTATTTATTTTCCCAAGTGACATTACATTATCTAGTTAAGCTGAAGGAGGATCTGTAACTTTTTAGCTAGCATTATGGCCTTGGGCTTGAAAACTCAACAAATTTAAATGACTCATTGGATTATTAAAAAAGATTTTAAAAAAGTGGAAATGCTCGGGGGTTCGGGGTTAAGGGCGAGGTTAGTGCTCGAACAACATCGCTCTCGTTCATTTCAAATTAAAAGAAATTCATTGTTATTTGTCAGTCAGCCAGGTATGTAGGCTTGTCAGTAATGAGTGAACTCTTCTGTGGAAGTGTGAGCTAGCTAAGTTTAAAAACAGGTTTAATCAGAGCTAAAAGCTGACCAATTCTTATAATTGAGGAAATTAAAAGTGGCTCATCCATGAGTAAAACAGGATAAAGATATAAATAAAAGTGTAATGAATTAATACTTCAGAAGCAACAGGACATCAATATTGGCACCTGTCATGATGGGAACTGGCTCGATTCCCAGACAGATAAGAGAATGAGTGATGATGAATGTGGCGTCTCAGGGAGGATCTTCTTTAGAAAGTGATTCATGACTGAACCAACCAGAATTTCGCAACGCTAACACGGCTTGCTACACGGCTCGCTACACGCAGATTTGAAGGTTATTAAACTGGATTAAGTCAAGTAAATCTCTAATGTAAGCCACAAAAGATTAAGAACAATAAAGGAGTCCTGTTAAAAGAGCGGATGTGTTCACATCAGACACGTCCTGCAATTAAACCCGACCTCTTTTTTTTTTTTTTTTTAATTTGTTATCTCAACTTGATCAAACTGAACATGATTCGACTATCACTTAAAAGCAAGACATTAAAATATAAACAACAATTCGGATTAGATCATAAGGGAAACTACATGTATAATGTTTCTTCTAGAGATAAAGGATCCAAACAGACTTTAAACGTGTGGATCCCGACGGTTTTGTTGACTCGTGTCTGGTAGGCGACTGTTGCAAGGCTTTAAGCTCCGCCCACTTCCTGATCATAAACCAGGTCGCGTTTCCGTGAAAATCTGTTTTCTAATATTAATGCAGAAACCTCAGGTTCTACACTTTCATTCCTACATCGGAGGAATTTCCCAAACTGCTGAGAAGTGTTTGAGTTATGTTAGATTTGAACTCAAAAGTGGAATGCAAAACATTTTTTAGACCAGCGTTCATCAGTGCTTTAGGCTTTTCTCCCGAGAACATCTTTACAGAAATATTTTTCCATTTAAAGACAATTTGACCATTACGTTTTTTTAAATATCATTCAAAAGATGATTATCATTCAAAGTGCAGCACATTTCGTCACTGACTGGAAGATTCACCTCCATGACTGGTGAAAACGATCAGTTCAGCATGTGAGTTATGTTTTTCAGCAAACTTTTCCCTCCGTCTCTGCCTCTTCAATCGTGGAGGAGAATAGACAGAGGCGGTGTTTGTGTACACCAAACTCTGTACTGGCGTACTGGCCCGACCTACGACCTCATAGTACACCCTCGTACTACGCCCCGCGCATGCCTGCCCTGAGCCCCGCGTATTGGCCCGGCCTACGCCCGCGTACTGCACCCCGCGTACTGGCCCAGCCCAGCCTACGCCCGCATACTGCACCTTGCGTACTGGGCCTGGCCTACGCCCACGCCCTGGCCCGGCTTATGCCCGCATACTGCACCCTGGCCCAGTCTATGCCCACATACTGCGCCTGACCCACGCCTGCGTACTGTGCACTGGCCCATGCCCTCGCCCTGCGCCGGCCTACGCCCGTGTACTGAGCCCCGCGTATTGGCCCGGCCTACGCCTGTGTACTGAGCCCCGCGTATTGGCCCGGCCTACGCCCGCGTACTGGGCCCGGCGTACTGGCCTGGCCTACGCCTATGTACAGTACCCTACACACTGGCCCGGCCTACACTGCTTAGGGCACCCTACGTACTGGCCCAGTACCACTACGCCCCACCCTGGTGTACAGTGTAGTGTGTGCAGGTATGACAACGTACATGTAGTGTACTAGACGAGTGCGTCCTTTAAAGTAACTGAATAAATAACTAAATAAAACAGTATGTTTGTGTCGTCATATTTGCGTCGCACAAGGGGCTGGTTGCAGTAAATCAGAAAGCCCGGCTATTGCTACCAACAAACGTTAGCTAGAGACCTCTCTAATGTATCATCATCATCATCATCATGTATAAATGCCATACAGCTTAGCTATCAAACATGCCATTCAGCTACATTAGCAAGCTAGCAGTCGGGATCTTTGTTCTGTTACCAAAACAATAAAACATGAAAACACACCAAATTATGCACTTTACTTATTATTTAATGTACATGTCAGTCACTTCCGCAGTCTGTCTTTGTTTTTTTATTTTATTTTGATACTACTGGAGCAAGTAGGAGTTGCTAGGTTGTTGGATGCAACAATGCTAGTAGGAGTTACGAAGTCAAATTCACAGCAGAACAGCAGTTCCTGAACAACACGAACGCGTTTAAAGATGGGTTAAATTCAGCTCCAGCGAGGCTGCAGGGCAGAACTCGGATTTGCTGCGTCAGGAAAGGAGATAAAATGTAAAACTGATTAATTAGCGCTAATCCTTCAGTCCTCGCAGTAAAGTGCATTCCTTTAGCATGAGGCGCTGGCTGCGTATGGGAACATGCTGGTTTTCGAGGGAGAGAGAGAGAAAAAAAAACAGACAAAGGGCTTTTTCAGAAAACGCACACTGAGATGGATTCGATCCAGCTGTTCTTCACCTCCAGGCTGTTAAACGAAAAAATAAAATAAAATAAAAAACTGCCTCTGTTTGGACGTTGCAGCATTTTTGCAACCCAGAGCAGTTTAATATTAAACACACAAAGCCTATAATTACTCAGCTTGTCTGGCTTTAAGCTTTCAGAACGACGGATTCTGACCAAACCCTGTCCGAGTGCATGCTGTGCACATGGCAATCCATCACATTAGGGATTTATTCACGTCAAGAATGTGTATAAAAGCTCGTCTTGGTCTGTGTGAACGTTCCTCGACGCCCGGCGTGTTGGTTCTAGTTGGTGTAAGTCACAACACCCCCCCCCCACTCCTTCCTGAGGCAATAAGAGAGAACCAATACACACTTGGCTCCTTTTTTATTTCCCAATGTTGCCATGGTCGCAAAACAAAGCAGTCACGTCGGTTGGTTGCGGTCCGTCGTGCCAGATGTGGCAAAGCGAGTCCGAACACCACAACTGGAATAACTGAGCCTGAGATCTAAATAAGAAACTTCTGCAGGATTTTGCCTGGAAAAGGGTTGGTTATCAGTACGTGTTTAACCATCACACATCTGCTCCTGCTTCTCGGGGAAAATTCCAGCTTTCTACTGCAGGTCTCCGGTGAATTTAAGAATCTGGAATTCTCCGATCATCATCACCATCATCATCATCATCATCATAAAACGCCCTCACTGCAGGAGTAGGGCGGAATCAGCTTTAGATCAAGGCTGCGTTCCGATATCCATACTTTCTGTACTTACTATGCTTAGTTTGAGTGCGTAGAACGTTCCTGTTACGATTGCAGTGAAAATAAGTGTACTGAAAGGACCCGGATGGTGCCCTCATAACGGTCAAATCTTGGCGTGTGGAGCAATGTACACTTTTCGCACTGAACGGCCGCCATCTTAGCTACGTAGCGGAAGAGGCGGACCCAACTTGGTTCGAAAAAGAAAAGAAAAATGGCTGCCGGAACGGATTTTCCGCACAGCCTGCATTAGCGGAGTCATTTTGCAAGCTAGAAATCTGTGAAG
>JAQMCW010140469.1:0-14406 GCA_030068335.1 Chrysichthys cranchii | reverse complement strand
TTTGGAAAAAAAAAAAGGCCTACATGTTTATTGAGTTAATCAACCCCTGACAGTTGTTTATCTCTCTGGGGAAACTCTTAATCATTTTATGTACAGTATAAACCCACAAGTAAATGTTTTTCCTAATAAAAAGAGCTCCAAGTAGAGCCGCATTAGAAAGCCAAGAACCCCTAATTACCCAAAGAGCTATTTAAATATGCTTTTTAAGTGATGTTTTAGTGTTATTCATGTGATTACTCACTTACTTATCCACTCAGTCACTGACACTTCGTGTTCAGCCTCCTCTAAGCAGAGTTGTGATTCTGCCATATTATATCTATTTTAAAAGGGTGCTCCTCCGGCATGTTTGGGGAAGTCTGGGCTATTTTTTTTTTCTAACCAAATTCTGACTCATTCATTTTTCCAGAACTTTGTCCTGCTCCTCCCTACATCATGCTTTTTGTTTCAGTGTGTTCTCTAACACACTCTGGGTATACTGAGGTTATGGGACACTTATGTGACAGTTATGTGACTTCTGAGGCACTAAATGGGGAGTTTCCCAGCAATAGGGGTGAAAACGTACATGTGCTATCATGCTATTTCATTTATTGATTGATTTAATTAGTAAATCACTGTGCAAACTTTAATGACCCTTTGTGTAGATGAAACCTCGTCTGATTACGTTAACGTTCAGTACAGTTTCAGACCGTAAGACTACAAAACGTGGAAAAGTTAAAGGTACGTGAGTACTGATGCCAGGCACTGTGTGTAGGGAACCTTTTTTTTTTCTCTTCCAAGAAAAAGAATACTTAAGAATAAAATCTACAGTCAAAATAATGATAATAATAATAATAATAACAATATTACTACTACTACTGTTACTACTACTACTACTACTAATAATAATAAAGAAAAGTCATGATGTACTCACAGGGACGAAAGATGACACAGTTCTGGGACATGGTGCTTTTCCTGCACAAGACATGCAGATTCTCAATAAACAGAAACCTAGAGAGAGGGGAAATCACACTCCTCATTGAGAGACAGAGGGCGAGAGACAGAGGGGGGGGGGGGCAGAAAGAGACAAAACTGAAACTTAGTGTAAAAGCTGACGTGCATTGACTGTTTTTTTTTTTTTTTCTATAATCCACATACTTTATACATGTGCATTAGACTGAGCAGTAACTGGAAACTGAAAGAGGGTGTCCATTAAATAAACATTAAAGCAAGCCTTCACCCAGCTGTCACATTTATCACACAGTCCTATAGACATGCAAGGCATTGCTTAATCCTTCTTTTTAGCTAAAATCACAGCGATGAGGGTTAAACCGCTCCAGGTGCAACAATGATCTTATTTTGCCCACAGAGTCAAATCCACAATATGAACGAACTTGGATACACACAAACACAATGTATAAGCGTGACTTCCAGCCTCCAGTTCAACGTTTGCTCATTCAGTCCTGAAGATTTTCTAAAGTAATGGCCACCCTTATTAACCCTGGAAAACCCAGACCACCATATAATAGGAACAATATCTCCATTGGCTAAAATGATGATCCAGACTCAGTGAACACAAAAACAGGTGTTTGTTTGGGTTTTTTTTAATTAGCCCTTTGCTACTACATGTTATGAAATAGTTCTCATGAGACCTCCTGGGATGTCCACTAATGTCCATTATCTAATGAGTGGGTTGAGTATAAGGGTGAAATAAAACTTGCTCCAGGGTTGAGCAAGGTTTCCCAAGCAGGCTTATTAAGAAACATCTGACCTGCTAGCTTATTTAGAGTGGAGGATGAATCATTGTGATGATGATGGTGAAGCTTTTGGTGGGGCACTCACTCAAGGCGCCTGTGGAAGTTATGGAAACCCTGTAAGGAATATTTTCCCACACCGACTGCAGGTTCAGCCATACTGAACAAATCAGATTAGCGACTTCTCCTGTTCATTAACATACCTGCGCTTATTTTGGCCATTTCATCCCTGAAAATGATTCCCTCCTTATGACTTTATCCCTTTGGGTCATGGTTAAAAGCGTGGGCACGTTTGTGAGAATTCACCTTGATTTTGAATGTAATGGGGTTTTTGGTGTAGTTTTGTTTTTCCACCTTAAGGATTTAACAAACACAATGCAAAACATTATTGATAATGAATTAATAATGATGAGTATTATTTTTGAAGAAGTTGTATATGTATGAACTTTTTTTGTTTTTTTGTTTGGGTTTTTTTGTTTTGTTTTGTTTTTTGTTTTTCCAAAAAAGCAAGCTCAGGGGGGGGAAAAGCCTCTGTGTAACAAACACAATGCAAAACTTTTACTGATAATGAATTAATTAATAATGATGGTGATGATTTTTTAAGAAGTTCTACATGTATGAGCTTTTTTTTCCACCTTAAGGATTTTTTTTGGCAAATTATTTGGAAAAGCATTTTAAAAAATCAAACACAGGAAGAAAAAAAAAAAAACCCAAACTATACAAAGAACTATCCGAGTAACAAACACAATGCAAAACATTACTGATAATGAATTAATAATGATGATGATTATTTTTGAAGAAGTTCTATAAGTATGATCCTTTTTTGTTTGTTTGTTTTTGTTTTGTTTTTTGCTTTTCCACCTTCGGGATTTTTTTTTTGGCAAGTTATTTGGAAAAGCATTTTAAAAAAGCAAACTCAGGAAAAAAAAAAGCTCCCAAACTACCCAAAGAACTATCCGTGTAACAAACACAATGCAAAACATTATTGATAATGAATTAATTAATAATGATGATGATTATCTTTTAAGAGGTTCTACATGTATGAGCTTTTTTTTCCATCTTAAGCATTTTTTTTGGCAAATTATTTTGGAAAAGCATTTTAAAAAAGCAAACTCAGGGGAAAAAAAGCCCCCAAACTATCCAAAGAACTATCCGAATAACAAACACAATGCAAAACATTACTGATAATGAATTAATAATGATGATGATTATTTTATAAGAAGTTCTATACGAATGAACTTTTTTTTTGTTTCTTTGTTTGTTTGGGGGGGGGGTTTGTTTTATTTTTTGTTTTTTTGTTTGTTTGTTTTTCCACCTTCAGGATTTTTTTTTTGCCAAATTATTTGGAAAAGCATTTAAAAAAAAAAAAGCAAACTCAGAGGAAAAAAAGCCCCCAAACTATCCAAAGAACTATCTGTATAACAAACACAATGCAAAACATCACTGATAATGAATGTATTAATAATAATGCCTATTGTTTTTAAGTAATTCTATATGTATGAACTTTTTTTGTTTCTTTGTTTGTTTGGTTGGTTGGTTGGTGTTTTTTTTGTTGTTGTTGTTTTTTTCCACTTTAAGGAATTTTTTTTTTGGCCTATTATTTGGAAAAGCATTTTAAAAAAGCAGACTCGGGGAAAAAAAGCCCTTAAACTATCCGGAGAACTATTCGAGTAACAAACACAATGCAAAACAACAATGATAATGAATTAATTAATAATAATGCCTATTGTTTTTAAGTACTTCTATATGTATGAACTTTTTTTTCTTTTCTGTTTTTTTTTAACTCCATGCCTAAATGCCTAATTATGATGTCATCCGTTTGGATCCCGTTCGGAACGTGCGTGCGTTTATCACGTCTTCACTCTGACTAAAGTCTGTTATCTGCTCAGAACAGTCAGCTGGGGAAATACTACTCCTACTGAGATGTTTCCCTTACCTGCCGGACTTGAGGCTGTAGTCAGACGCAGGAGCAGTGTGTGTGTGTGTGAGAGAGAGAGAGAGAGAGAGAGAGAGAGAGAGAGAGAGAGAGTGGGCTACAGCATGCAGCTCGCCTTTTATTCTCAGCTCAAACCGAAAGCAAGCTTCAGTGCCGTGCGCTTTTTATTACATCTCCTCACAGTGTTCCAGGAATGAAGCAGGCGCGCGCACGGGTTTTTCAGGAGTGAAAACAAAACAAACAAAAAAAAAAGTCAGCATTCTTGAGAAATTGTCACTCGTGATATGCGTCATAAAGTGGGGGATTAGAGGATTTCAGGTTGCAGCAGTTATCCTCCTCAGTGCCCACTTCTTCTCATGAGAAATAAAGTGTGGAATGTGTTGTAATAACCCTATGCACAGTCACATATTACATGCTGAACATGTCATATGGTCATCATATGGTCATCATATGGGGGGGGGGTTAGAGAGTAACATGATTTGCATTCCTTTTTACAAACCTTACCTGTTTTGATACTACTTGTTTTTGTGTAATATAATAATGTACTAAAAAAGTAAAAAAAATCTTCAGGGGCCAGATCTCTTGTTGAGTGTATATTAAAGACTGTAGGGCAAGATGTTACTTGTTTCTTGCAAAATGCCAATTCAATCACATTAGTAGGCAAAAATGCACCAAGGGAGAAAAAAAAATTGCATTTAATTTCCAAACTGACAAATTCAGAATTCAGTCGGTCTCTGTTGGGTGCATACGTGTGCTCGTGCCCATGAGTGGCAATGTGTAGACGTGTGGCTTACAAAAATGCATTTTCTGCATTTTTTTTTTTGCACATGTTGCTTGTTTGTAAATAGTTTGTGTATGAGTGTATTTGCGTATTGTGTATTAGTGTCTGGGTGTAGAGCTGGGGTCAAAATGGGTTTTTGTGTTTGCGTGTTCTCGTGTTCTCGTGAGCGAGATTCGTATTGGGAGGGGGGGGGTATGCTGGCTGATGTGCAAACCCTGTGGACACCCCACTGAACCCGGCCTTCTCCCCAGTGCTCCCCGAGTACAGGGCATGCGCTTCACCATCTGGGACACCTCCATGATCATCAAGCTGAAGGATGCTAGCCCTCTGAAGCCATGGCTTTCCGGACGTACGGTGCACCAGGCACTGGCACCCTCTACACCAGGGGTGTGCAATCCAAGCCATGGAGGGCCAGTGTGGGTGCAGCTTTTTGGTACCACCTTTCCATCAGCAATTATAAAAGACCCCTCCCCTGGTTCTAATCAGCTTTTTATAGGCTGATTAAGAGGTCATTCCAAAAACCTGCACACACACCGGCCCTCCATGGCTTGGATTGCCCACCCCTGCTCTACACCATCACTTTATGACTCAACGGAGACGCAGTGGCTGCTCTGCTAGACTCTGTCAGTAACATCTCCCTGGCATGCCCCTTGGTGCTACCACCCAGACCATAACTAGGAAGCTGCTCATCATCTGTGTGCACGAGATGCAAGAGAAGTTCCAGCAAACACAGTGAACCTGGGAGGTTGAGAAGGTGAATGGCTGTTGAAGTTGGGTGTCATTAATGATCTCCCTAAGCCTCTGCTAGTAAGGTGGGACTGGCCCAGATTCCAATGTGCCTTGCAGTTGACTCGACAGAAGCCCGGCGCTGAGCCACGCCACCACCGACGGCACCCGGCCCCTTGCAGCTCAACCGCACTTCTCGCCAAGACCCAAATCGCCACCTCAGCAGGAGAAAGTGGGGGTCAGCAGAGAGCATGACCCAGACACTGCCGCCCCAGGGGCACCTCCACTTGATTCAGAATCGTCACTCCCAGGGCGGAGAGAGAGGATTTGGCTGCCGAGGCAGAAGCTGAAGGTGAGCAAAATGATTTCCCTAACCTTGTGTCATGTGTGAGTCAACAGGTCAGCAAAGAGGGGAACTTTACCCGGGAGCAAAAAGATGCCAACTGGCTGTGACACTGTTGGGGCCAGGTGCAAATGATCGAAAATGAGTTTACCCAACCCCAGCAACCACTCTCTGCGGGATTTTTCTTGATCCAAGGTGGTCTTCTGTACTACTGCCAAACCCACTGGGGAGAGGTTTGCGATCTCTTGGTCGGACCATGCAGTAAGGTCAACACGATCCTGCACCTGGCCCATGCACACCCCCGTGGATATCATCTGGGGCCCCAAAACATCCTGGAGAAGATCCACGATCATTTCCACTGGCCTGGGATGGTGGCAGATATGTGCTGGTTCTGCCAATGGTGTCCACAGTGCCAATGAACCTCCCCCTACACCCCAGCCCCAACGCCCCTCATACCCCTGCCTCTCATAGATGTCCCTTTTGAATGGGGCATGAGCATCAGCATGGACATTGTGGGGCCCCTTCCCAAGTCAGCACAAGGGCACGAATACATTCTTGTAGTCCTGGACTATGCCACGTGTTATCCAGAGGCCATACCCCTATGTAAGGTGACCTCCGTGAACATTGCCAGGGAGTGGGTACTAATCTTCAGCCACATGGGGATCCCTAAGGACATCCTCACTGACCAGGGTACTCAATTCACATCCTGGCTCACACAGGACCTCTGCCAGCTGCTCCAAGTTTGGCACCTTCGAACCTTGGTGACCCGCAAACTGATGGGCTGGTAGAGTGTTTCAGTCATACCCTGAAGTGCATGCTATGCTGTGTAGTTGACGTAGAGGGCTGCAACTGGGACCTGCTCCTTCCCTACATGCTATTTGCTGTCCTCAAGGCTCCTCAAGCATCCATGGGGTTCACCCCATTCCAACTCTTGTCATTCAAACTCCTCGACATGGTGTAGGGAAGTCTGGGAACAGCAGCCATCTCCCTTGTGCTCCATCATTGAGTTCAGGTGGGAGATGCAAGAGTGAATCGAGCGCATTTGGCCAATTGTCTGGGAGCACCTGCTTGCCACCCAGAGCAAGCAACGGTGGGCCTATAATCAGCTGGCCCAACTGCGAGAATTCCACCCAGGGGATCAGGATCTCCAGTGGGTACTCAACATGTCCTGCAAGTTTCTGGCCTGCTGGCAGATTCCCTACACCATCCTGGAGCATGTGGGGCTCATTAACTACTGAGTGCAGCAGCCAGGTATGAGAGCAGAAGCGCAAGAATACCATATCAATTTACTAAAACATTGGGCAGGAGCCCGCTCCCACTCTCCTTGCCTCTGCTGTCTCTGTTCTAGGTCCTGGGGAGCCAGTCCATAAAGGCCCTGAGCTCATGCCAGCTCAGTGGCAAGATCTCACAGAGCTGGAACACCAATACCGGGATGTGTTCTCCACAGAACCCAGACAGACCCATCTAGTCCAGCACCAGTACCATGTGCCGGAAGCCTGACATGAAGCCATTGAAGCTGAAGTGGGACACAAGCTGGGGTCAGATATTATCTAGGATGTCCTCCAGCCCATGGTCCAGCCCCATCATAGCAGTCCTTAAGCCCAACGGTTTGCTGCAGCTATGCAATGATATCTGGAAGCTGAATGAAATCACAGAGTTCGATAGCTACCTGATGCAACAAGTCAACAATCTCATCAAGAGACTGGGGAGAGCTCAGTGTATATTCACCCTCAATGTAACCAAGGACAGGTACAAGTGGTGCCATCAGCCCATGCCAAGAATGCCTTCAGCATATTGTCCAATCCCTGGCAATACCGAATCCTCCCCTTTGTACTACATGGAGCTCCAGCAACATTCCAGTGGCTAATGGACATCACTCTCAGACCCCATCAAGATTATGCCACTGCCTACCTTGAAGACATGGTCATACACACTGCCTCTTGGCAGGGCCATCTCTACTATTTAGGTCGGGTCTTGGAGGACCTCCAAAGGGCTGGACTCACCCCCAGTCCCTGAAAATGCCACCTGGGGCTCACAGAGGTGCCTCTCTGAAGCCTCAGGAGCAAAATTTAGAAGCTGTCCATAGGATCCCAACAACAAACAAAGAAACAGGTACCTTTTGGGATTGGCTAGCTATTACCATAGATTCATGCCTATGTTTGCCCCCCTAGCTGCCCCGTCTCAGATATAACCAGTGCTGGAGAAAATCCACCAGAGGAAGCACACCAATGAAGCCTTCATCCGCCTGAAGTCAACCCTCTCTAGCGCTCCAGTAGCCTGGAATTCCGACTTTAAACACCCCTTCCTGGTTCAAAGCAATGCATAGGAGGTGGGGCTGGGCACAGTCCTTTCCCAGGACTTCAACGGGGAAGAACACCTCATCATTTATATTAGCCACAAGCTGAAGCTCACTGAGCAATGTTATGCGGTGATCAAAAGGGAAGCCCTGGCAATCAAGTGGGCCATGGAGGAGTTGCGGTATTACCTAGCGGGATGGCACTTTACGCTAATTACTGACCACGCACCCCTCCAGTGGCTCGCCAAGAACAAAGATACTAACAGTAAGATTACATGATGGTTTTTGTCGTTTCAGGGTTTCAGGCAATGTGACAAACACAGCCGCTCTGCTTCTCTGTCTGCCAGCGGCAAACACTCCTCCCTGGAACATGCCGGCCAGCATTATAGTTGTGACTGTTTCAGTGAAAAGTAAAACTTGTGTGGTTGGTGCATGACAAAGTGGATTTCTGAGTGTGTAATCTTCTTTAAGTGAGACATCATAGTCATAAAATGTTTTATGTTATCTTTATTGTTACATGATATGGTTTAATAAATATACATTAAGTGGTTAACACAGCCAGTAGGGACTTTTATTTTTCTCTTTCAGAAGTTACATTTAAAATGGTTAAGGGTACTTCACTTGTCACTCTAGAGAAACTCTTAAAGCTTCTATGTTCAACTCTGGATTGAAGTTTGTGTTTGTGTCCCAGCAAGAAAAGCGTCCAAATAGAAACCCCCTATCTGTCCAAAACATGTCAAGGAGAGGTCTTGTTTTTTCAACAACAAAACAAAGACCGTTAGAGCAATGGAATTTTCCAGCCTGCGATCTTGGATCAGACATGCTCAGACGTACTCCATCATTATTATTTCATCCAGGTCAAGTTGCAACAAGAAAAAGTACATATGTACATATATCAGGAAGTGAAGAAACACTTATTAAAATACTTCTGATTTACGTACATGCCTTTTGACTTTGTAAATATGAACGAAAAATATTACAAAGAATATTTCTAATTACAACAAGGATATGTTTAAAAAAGAAACTGACAGAGAGAAAAATATTACTACAGTATATAGAGGAGCCCATAAAATGTATACATACTTCAACAGTGGCTATCTAAGCCCATTGATTAAAATCCATATTGAATTATGGAATCAGTGTGTAGAGACGTGAGAGCAGTGTGTAGAGTGTGGAGAGATGTGTATACAGTAACTCAGCTTTCATGCAGATATTGTTCATCTTGAAGTGTGTATACATTTTTGGGGCCCCTCTGTATATGACGCTATATATAGTAATTACTCGATATGACACTATATATAATAATAATAATAATAATAATAATAAATGGTAAAAGTGAGAAAGCCTCCTAAAGTTCTCAGGGACTTCATAATTAAGCTCAAATGGAAAAAACAAATCTTCAGAGCTGTAGCAAAGACATTCCACATTCCTGGATGTTTATGGAACCACAGCTAATCATCTTTAACCCTTAAGAGACAGTATGGTGCACTGGTGCGCCACTTACCATGCGACTTTTTAAACGGTCCAATCCGTGACCCTAAGTTTTTTTGAATGATTTTTGTGCTTTGAGCTGAAAGTATTGATTTCAGTCGTCAGCTAGAACTTGGTTTGATCTGTTTACCAAAAATTTGAAAAGAGCCACATGGTCACTGAAGTGTTGAACAGGTTTGTGATGCATGATTGTACAATGTGCTCTTAGACAAATGATGGGGAAAGTGAGAGAGGCTGGCAGCCATTTGAAAAGGGTCGTAGGACAGCTTGCAAGCAGCCCAAGCAAAAATTACACACAAAACAACAATCAATAGACTGCACCACACAATCCTTGAGCTTAGAGGAAGCACATCTAAAATTCGCCTACAATCATTTAGGCAAATCAAAATGAAAATAGACCTCTTTAGCGGTGTTTCAGTTTGTTATGTTTGGAGAAAGAATGGTTGTTTGCACAAGCCCAAGAAACCCATATTCACAGCGAGAGTATTGACATGGGAGCATCATGATATGGAGTTGCTTCTCTGCAAATGGTACTGGGGTTTTACATTTCATTCAATCAAACATCTCCTGAATTTTCGAGTCCATGAGGGATCCTTGTAAGCTTGGGAACTAAAGCTGATTTGCCAAGATGACTCACCGAAATAGATCCACAATGCTTCAAAAACCTAATTACATCCTTATGCTGACGTCTCAATGCTGTAATTCCCAACAGAGGCTTTGCAACATAATACTACCGTTCGTAATTGTTGGTGTCAGATTACTCCGAATATTCTTTGTTTATGCTTATGAATGCACACTTTCTGAGCAGATTTATAAGTACAAATTCAAGAGACAATAGGCGGGTTTCCATTGGAAGGTTGCACGAAATATACTTCAAAAAAGAAAAAAGTGGAAAAAAGACAATTGCAAATGGTCTGTGTTTCCATTTAGTGATGTTATGCGAATAAAGATGGGATTTCTCCTATCTTGGATCTCTGAGACCTGATTTTTGGAATGGGATTTTCATGGATTCCACCACAGTAGAGGGGGTAATTTTTACTCGAGTGCAAAAAATGTGTTTCCGTTTCAATTTTGCTTTGTTGAATCGGCTGAAAAACTGTCTCTTACACACTGAGCATCTGGAGGAAACTTGTGCATGAAATGCAGAACAGGAAATGCTCGCATGGAAAGTCACTGGAGTAGCAACATGGAACAGGAACAACCAAGCTCAGTGGTGACCAATGACCAAAGTGCATAGTGGGTGACATTACATCAACATCAGAGGAAGCACCAGGTTTTCACAAGTGAAGCAATTCTCCATTTCTCAAAAGCTTTGGAACAAACAAAAGCAAAACATTACGACACTTTACAAAACCAACTCCCGTATCACCTGATTGAAACTTGGTTTCAGTTTCCCCACTTGCTTTGGAAAACCCTGAGGGGAGGGGATTGTCTCATTCCGTGACAAACGATGTGTCTCAGAAGGAAAGAAAAAGAAAAAGAAGAAGAAAGGGGGGGAAAAAAGTTACTGCCTCACTGCTTCTCTCATGAAAGCCGTGTTCAGGTTCGTGAGTTTGGTATTTTCAGGGCTACTGCAAATGGCAAAAACTGTTTTTAAAAAATCCCAGAAGCTGGCAGGCTGTGATGTCTCACATATCACTTTCTTTTTCTGCTTTATTTTCCTAGTTCTTATAAAAGAGGATGAGTCATTGGATTTAATTCATATCGTCTTCCATATCCTCACATGTGAGGGTTATTTTATTAGAAATGATTCAGCTCCATATTTTAGGTAGGATTTTATGTTCACGTGTCAGCCTTGATAACTTCATGCAGAGACAAGTTATGGTATGCAAATTTGCTACACACACAAAAAAAAGAGCGGAAAAAAACGGCAGGAATTTAACCTGGAGAATGGAAGTGAAACTAACAAAAAGGTCACTCATCACCAGTACTGAAGAACCGAAAGCATGAAGTAATTATAGTCATATAGTCATATAAAGTCCTCAGGAAGCCTTTTTATAGTTATATAAAGCCTTCAGACCACTTTATTTTTCCTTTTGCTTTGTTAGATTCATTTTGTTACATTTACAACCTTACTCCATATCGAAGTTTTCTGGAGTTTTCTAGTCTGAAAAAAACCCCATTGAAATTTAAAAAAATAAATAAATACACAAATGAAATGAGTAAATCATGGCTGTCATGATATCATTAGAAACTGAACATTTCCTGAAAATGTATGATATTTGGAACGACTCCAGAAGCACACTGCTCAGAAGACACAGCAGAGTCAACATAAGAACACACATGAAATTTTATTTATTGGTCAGCAGGCAAGTAAAAACAGCACTTAAAAGCAAAACAAAACCCCCCCAGTAAAAACAGTAAAAAAAAAAAAAAATCTAAATTGCCCATAGGTGCAATTTAGAGTGTGTGCAATGTGAGTGTGAACGGTTGTGTGTCGCCCTGCAGTGGATTGGTGACCTGCCAAGGGTGTACCGTGCCTCTCACTTGAAGTGCACTTGTTGTACGTCGCTCTGGATAAGAGCGTCTGCTAAATGCCTGTAATGTAATGTAATGTAATGTAATGTAATGTAATGTAATGTAAAGTCAGCTGGGATTGGATCCAGCTTCCACCGCGACCCTATATAGCATGATGTTTGACAAAGTATACAGTATGTAATACACAATGACAAAAGATACAATGACGATGTAAAGGGTTTATGCATCTTTTTAATATGGGTTTGCCAGAATTTCTACCCCCTACCCAGACTTTATTCAGCCTAACCTCACCGAGCTCTGCTCTACCATCCCATTCTTCCTTTCATCACACCGAGTAACAGTTAAAGCAATTAAAGCTTGTGAAACTTCTGGAATTTCCAGAAATAGTGCTCTCATGATTCCTAACATGTGGTCTGACCTTTATGCCAATCGTAATAATAGGCTTTCTGCCTAAAATGATACAGTATTATGAGGAAATCAAGTGTACATGTTTTGGTTAGTAATGAATACATCCCTTTAACATATTGTATATTGTCTGACTTTTCCCCCCGTGGATAAACCTGTACTTTTTTCTTTTTATCATAGTCTGGTTACGGACAGAGTCTAGTCTTCAAACTATGCAGTTTGCAGAGGACATTGCGGAAGGAAAATCAAAGTTTGGGGTTTCGTTGCTGCATCAGGACCTTGGGAGCATAAGAAATAATTAAGATAATGATTAATTAAAAGTTGTTTGAAAAAATAGATTAACAACTGGGATAATCAAAGATGGCGGACGCAACAAGACACTGACACAAACTGCTGGACTGGGATACATCAACATGCCAACACACACACACACACACACACACACACACACACACACACACACACACACACACACACAACTGAACAACCAGAAAGTTACTTTCTTGTGAGCTGTCTGTCGGGAAAATAAAATCAACCTCAAGCTCAACCTAAAGATTCATTAATGTGAACGTTCAGCGTCTCTTGGTAACTGCTTTGTCTGGGTCATAGGTGTTTAACACAGCTCAAGCTATGGAGCCACCAATGGGACATTTTGGGGATTTCATTTAACTATTTTTGCAGTCCCTTGCAATACTCTTATATTCCCTCACAGTACTTGATGATCCTTAATCCTGTAATCCTGAATGTGATCCACCTGTAAACCCTAATCCTTATTGCCAGAAATATTGTAACGGGATGCAAAAGTAGCTCTAAAAAAATTATTCTCCCCATGACCCTCAGGGGGCTCCGTACTAGGTACATCATTCACGTTCATATTCAATTACAACAAACAAACATACGAAACGAACACACAAATATCTGAATACAGATACAGATACCAATGTTTGGAGCACTAAAATATATAGATACAGTATACATGTACTATATGTATACACTTATTGACCAGGTTATTAGAAACACTTGTAGCCCTGTTTATTCACCCAGTGAGTAGCAGTTCATGAGAAAGGTCAGAGGAATATGACCAGACTAGTTCCATCTGACAGAAAGTGTATGGTAACTCAAATAACCACTCTGTTGGATACTGGGGAGAGCAGAAACCCATCTCTGGATGCCCAGTATATCAAACGGAGGGGAGGATGGGTTACAAAAGCACAAACTGAGTGCCAGTGCTGTCAGCCAAGAACAAGAATCTGAGGCTCCAGTGGACACAGGTTCACCAAAACAACAAGTCAACAAGTCGACAATAAAACGGGGAAAAAAAACCCTGCCTGGTGTGTTTCCAATCTTGAACTATACGGTTTGCCACATGAATTGCCAATTGTTCCATCAAGATCCAGCTCCCATGACATTACATTAGCATTATTTGGCAGACGCCCTTATCCAGAGCGACTTACATCTATCTCATTTATACACTTGAGCAGTTGAGGGTTAAGGGCCTTGCTCAAGGGCCCAGCAGTGGCAGCGTTTCGTGGTGCTTGGATTTGAACTCACGACCTTCCAATCAGTAGGCCAATGTCTTAACCACTGAGCTACCGCTGTCCCATACGAATGTCAACAGAAGCTTACATAATGAAGACTTATGAAGATACATTTCATTCCTATATTGTGAATTACATATATTTTAAGTTGTACCTGTACTGTCCTGTAGCTGTGCAAACGGTAACAAATCAAATATCTCGACTTGGTCTTAGATATCTTAGTGATTATATAACTACTTTATGTATAGGGTGACAATCTTTCTTCCTCACTCTTTCAGATCTCTCCTGAATACTTTCATTGTTCCTCAGACCTCCCCTCCTCCCTCTGCCCCTTATTACATGTTTGTTTGGGTTTGTGTGGGTTTCTTTGGTGTGCTCTATCTGTGCAGAGTTTTTCATGTTCTCTCATGTCCTTGCGTGAGTTTCTTTCAGGTGTCCAATCCGCAGGGTGTATTATTAACTTGCATCCAGTTTCAGCTGAATAGTCTCTCCAGATCCACCATGACAAGGATGAAGCACTTACTGAAGGTGAATGAATGAATTAATGAATGAATGAATGAATGAATGAATGAATGAACTAAAGGTCTTGATACACTTTTAGGTGTTACATACAGACGTGGACAAAATTGTTGGTACCCTTCCGTTAAAGAAAGAAAAACCCACAATGGTCACTGAAATAACT
>JAQMCW010140460.1:0-14408 GCA_030068335.1 Chrysichthys cranchii | reverse complement strand
TGGGAAACACTGATTCGGGTCACGAACAAATCGGGTCACAAACAGAGTCTCGGGACGGATTCAGGTCGTGAGTTGAGGTAACACTGTATATGATTTTGGATTATGACGTGTTTGATATGGAAGCTCTGAATTACAAGGTGTGAAATTATGTTTTTCTTGTTATCTCGACCTTGTATATCATTATTCTGACTCACTAAGTCGCTCTTTTGACTTACTAAGTCATTACTAAGTGAAAATAATGACATCTATTCAAATAATAAGATAGTAAGTCAAAATAACAAGATCATATCTTGAAATAAATACATTAAAATATCAGGTACAAGCTGCAGTTAGTAATCTGAATATTAATTAAGCATATTAATAATTTTATACTATCAGAGCAAGCATCATAAATCTTAATATATTCAAATATATAATTTATAAATTGTTTGTAATTTATAAATTAAGAACTTAAGTTAATTTGACACATTTTTAGCTGAGTTATACATTTATAAATGAGGCTGACCCATGATATATGCTTTCTTTCTTGTTGCAGTGTAACATGGTGTTACAGAAGCCACTGTACGTATTCACAAAAAAAGCAGCAGGAGGTGAATTAAGACCTGTTTTAATTTCTTAATTACTCTCAGGTAAAATCATAAATCACTGAGTAAACTGATGAACACAAAAATGACCGAATGCAGTATTAATAAATTAGCTTTTATAGTTTCCTACATTAAACATTACAAGAGTTAGGAACCTTTGATTGACCTTCTGTCAGGTGATTAAATGTAGAAGTCTATATAATAATAATAATAATAATAATAATAATAATAATAATAATAATAATGATGATGATGTTGATGCTAAAAAGAAATCTTATAGCAAATACTTGAACAGAAGCTTCACAATTAACAGAACTGTAAAAGTAACAATAAAAACATTTTAAGAATAAAATAATAGTTTAATGCAAAATAACTGCAATATAAAATGTGTCACATTTCAACAGCGATTTAAACGCTAACGTTGATAAGAACTTTGAGCTGCTGCCTCACCTGGACACAGGAGTGACGTAATTTCCGGGGAAAACTCCGGAGGCGCCGCTGCGCAGCGACGTTCCCTTGAACCAGCCGTCTTGGCACTTTTCCATCACACAGTACATTTCTCCTTTTCTCAGCTCCAGCTCATCTGCCTTTTGGGGTTTATACGCGTACAAAGCCAAGTAGCTGCAAAATAAATCCCGTATCGGACGCTTAGACGTGAGAATCTCAGGGTTGTCCTATAGCTTTTCAAAATATTACAAATATTAATTTGGAGAAAGCTCTGTGTGCATCCTTCTTCAAAAACAACAAAAAAAATCCCACTGATTCTGTTCACTGGCTCCGAGCTCGGCTGTAACACACACAGAGGTGTGGAGCCAACGGCGAGGCTGGAGCTCAAATCCAGATCGCTGGTGAGAGGGAACGAAAAACTAGAAAGTTCTGAAAACACCAATGAAATTGAAATGAAATTATAAACAGTTTAATGGCGATCTACAAGTGACCCGAGGAGACGGGGCAGAAGAACCAAACGCGTGAGTCGGCCCGGGAGGGCGCTAGGCGCAGAAGGTGACCCCGTGGTGTCAGATTTAGTTATGTACATTCATCTGAGTCATCGTTACCATGGAAACGAGCTCCTCACTCTGGCTGGTTTCACACAGGGAAACTTCTGACAGGTTGGCGAGTTTCATGAAACAGAATTTCTGTGCTACAAACAGTTATACATAAGCGTCAGAAAACGTCTTCACGCTCCCGCGATGTTAACATGAGCAGCTAAATAAACAGGAGGGGAAGCAGTGAATACGCAAACTTGTTCATCACCATCCATCACAAAGCTAATATTTCTTGTTGTGGTGACGTTTCTCTTCATACAGTGTCAGGTACTGAAATCTGTCAGACACCTGAAAAGTTTGTGACTGGATTTTTGATGAAATTCTGTGAAAGCATTAAAGAGTTGATTAGTGTCACTCCGCTGTCATGAGCTGTCACTGTGAGCGAGCGGTCAGTTATTTCACATCACACCTCGGGCACTGTTCATGGCCTAGGTACCGCCATAACCAAGGGTGTGTGTTAACAAGAACAGGAAGTGATGACCAAATAAGGAAAGTAGGAAACAGAGAGTCAGACAACGTGTATGGGAAACAAAAAGGGTCAAAAAAATGTGGGAAATGAAGCATCAGACAGAATGGGAAAAAGAATTCGGTCCTGTCCATGTCGTCCAGCACAAAGAGTGAGGTCACTAGCCCCACGCCCAACTCAGGACTCAGGTTCATGCGTACACACACACACACACACACACACGCATGGGCAGTTTAGGGTAGCCAATCCACCTAATGTGCACGTGTTTAGACTGTGGGAGGAAACTGAAGTACCCGGAGAAACTGACTGCAGACAGCAAACTCCACACAGAAGGATACCTTGGTCAACCCCAGGGATTGAACCCAAGACCTTCGTGCTTTGAGGCGACAGTGCTAAGCACTTAGCCAACCAGAGAGTAGAAAACAAACACGCCCATGCAGAATGTGGAATCAGTGGTGCGAAAAAGGGTCGGCGAGGGTAAAAATACCAAAAACAAAAGGGTCCGACTGGGTGAAAAGGTAGCTGTGAAATTTTAGGCAGTTCTTGTGGTGAATATTGGAGCATCATTTAACATCAGGAGTCTCATCCCATAAATACAGGTTTGGTACTCACATGTTCAGAGGAAGCTGGACTTTTGCAGCAGCGAGAAGCTCGGACGTCGGAGTCGCTCGAGGCTGCACCACTGCTGCGGCGTTAAACGAGGAGTCCTGGAGAAGCAGGACACATCTGGATGATTTAATCATGTGTGTGTGTGTGTGTGTGTGTGTGTGTGTGTGTGTGTTACTACATCAGTGTCTGATCTATAACCAACCATAATTAAACTGTGATGTTGACCAAGCTCATGCTTATGACTTTATATTAATTAATACACACCATGACTAATATTTAGCTTTAATCACACATGTGGACATTCAGTATATTGATTGAGTTGAACACACACACACACACACACAAACCTGTGAGGTTGGAGCACTAGAGCTGAGGTGTGTGTACTCTCCGGCCCTGGCTCTCGGATCAGACGCGTTGATTTCCATGGAGTGCCGGTTGTTGTTAGCGAGTGCCGTGTGCTGCGTCACGCTCAGCGCTGTGAACGAGTGACGCTTCTTTGCATTCTTCTTTCCTTCCGCCCGTTGCCGTGGGGCATCGCCGTGGGCATCACTGTGGCAGGATGCCGGGGTTTCTGTGTCAACACTCGGCCCGGGGACTGGTTTGTCCATCTCCATCAGCTGCTTGGCGGCTTCGTTCAGCTGAGGGAGAGAGGGAGAGAGAGAGAGAGAGAGAGAGAGAGAAAGAATGGACCACTGAAGGCACATTTTCTGAAAGAGCATATTGACATTGCAAGAAAGTAAAGAAGTGAAGAGGTATTAAAGGTTTAAATAAAAAAATGGCATGTTTCAACAAAAAGAAAAAAAATCAGTGTAGATTAGTGTGTATGTGTGTGTGTGTGTGTGTGTGTGTGAGGAATTGAACGTGAGTGCCGTCACCAACATCATCATCCAGTCCACAGCCTTTATCAATATTTCAGCAGGAAGGTTTTATACTTTAATATTAAAGCAGTTAGATGGCGATGTCCCGGCGTAAGTGGGATTTATCTCGAGGGTCTGAGGGAGCGAGGAGACGGTGCCATTGAATCACGCTACGAAAGGAGTGAAAGCGGGATGTCTGCTTTATTCTGCTTAACTCTTCCACTTTCATGGATTTTACAGTGGAAAGCGCACCAGCATGCGATCCTGATGTGAAATGAGCTAAAGTTTAAACCTAGAAATAAGCTTTAGTTTATGGCTAATGTGTATAACAGACATAAAAAATTCAATAGTCTTTTTATCTGAAGCTTCAGTAAGCTTACACAAACACTTTCACTGAACCGCTAAGCTCCATAATTACTTTCATAATTTCAGTTTAAAAACAACACCAAATGAACAATGAGTTCAAATGTGGTTTGAACTGAAAATAAAATAAATCATCTTCTCGGACTCCCCATCGCTGTCGTCACAGAGAGTTAAACATTTAGTTCACTGATGTTAGCATGCTGTACACAGTGACCTTTGTGAAGGAATACGTATTAAAGCAACGATTATAAACAGCTGTCATTAACATCATCTCCTTCACTTGTTTTTAGCCATACTATCCGCAGTTTTTTAAATTCCCTCTTAGACTAAAATTTCTTGGCTTGAGCGCTAGCTAATGTTAGCACTATGTCGTCTATCCACTTTCCCTCATTTAGCTAAGTTAGCTAGCTAACAAGCAGGTAACAACTGAGTAAAATGTCGCAGCTAGTGATATTGACCATAATTAACACAAACGCTGCTGTCTGAGTATTTTCTTGGTATGTGATATATTATGAGAACAAGTTTATAGATGGGCTTTAAGGCTCATAAAGACCACATCACGCTAGTCATGTGCAGCGATGCTGCGGGATTTTTGCTGAAGCCTGGGCTCATCTACAAGTCCAAAACCCCCGGGCCCTGAAACACAAGAATCAGAACCTGCTGCCTGTCTACTGGATGCATAACCTGAAGGCCTGGATTATGAAACTCCTGACGGTTGATTGGTTTTACCAATGTTTCGTCCCAGAGGTAAAGATCTATCTGGCAGAAAGGGGCCTTGAGTTCAAAGTGCTTTTACTGCTGGACAATGCTGGAAGTCATCCCGTGGATCTTTAACCCTGTATAAACACCTCCTGACTCAAATGAAAAAACAGCACCAGCAACTGCCTCACGATGTTCTTTACCAAGAAAAAAATAAATGCTTTAAAACTAATTTGCAAATTTTTTTTGTAACATCTAAGAGAATATAAAGGGTTTATGCTGTATAACTGTGCAGGTAATGGTTATAAGAGTGTGGGAGGGTTTATAAAGGCTTAAAATATTAAAAAATAATAATAACCATATTATTGCAATAAGCAAGGGATCACTGTATATACAATTTTGGGGGGAAATGTACCCTGCACTGGCCATTTATTGTACATTTATTGACCTTGACTTGCCACATAAAATGTGAAAAAAAAATTCTTGTAATATCTTCCAATAACACTCTAATGTTAAGAATTTGAATTTCCATGTATTTCAATTAGTACCCTATAAAGGGTTAAATCCCCCTAAACAGACTCCGACAGCATGGAAACAACAGTCTGTATGTTAAATTTTGTACATTAATCACACAGAAGTGTCTAAAAGAGCGCCAGCACCCTCAGCAGCCACCGTAAAACAGATATAACGGTACGAAGTAACAAGGTCGGCGCTGATTTGCGCCTGGCCCACACTGTAGATTCATGAAAGCGAGCAGTGACAGTCGTATCAGATGAACACGTCATAGACTTTGTCTGCATTTGGGCCGACACATCCATAAAACACGACAGAGATGACTGAGACGGTGCATGTGAAACAAATCAGGGAGTGTAATGACCGTGACAGAGCGGCATCACAATAAATCCTCCTTTCTCGTTTTTAATGCCAGTAAAGAAGTGCGGATCTGACATTTTGTGTTTATTGGATAAGCAGAAGTGCGTACGGAGGTGTCAGTACCGATACATAATATAATGTAACATAACACTGATTTTTAATGACTTCTTGGTGTGAAAAGGCTAACACTGATTCCAGACCTGACAGAGGAAGATCAGAGTGTAGCAAAGGCTTCGGTTCAGGAAGAAATACAGTGCTGAACAAGACTACACCAACAGGGGGCACTAAAGCGTCAGAGGCAGGATAAACGTAAAATGCACTCGAACGCTACCTTAATGTGCAGCAAAAATCATTATATACATTTTGGGATTGACAACATATTTGAAAATACAGAGAGCTTTTGGAATAATGCTTGCTGTGTGCGCACTTCCATAAACACCACTCTGATGAAGACCTTGTTACTGGTTCTGTGGAGGTTATCTGGGTCACCACTCCCAAACGAACTCATTCTGTTAGAACGCCTGCGTCACCAACAAGCCAGTGTTTGGACAGCTTTCTCTGAGACAGGGACAAGTTTCTGTCTGTGTCATTTGAGGGACAAACTCAGGCGTTATCTTATTTCTAAAATGTCCACAGTCGTAGCAAGTCGAGGACAGTGGTGTTGTAGAATCCTCAGCAGAAGCTGACAGCACTCATGGTGGTCTGGCTGAACTTCCCTGGCAGCAGCAGTAATCTTCACCACATGTTCAGGTGATGAGATGGTTAGCATTCTCAGTGAACCAATCCTAGGCTTGTGCCAGTAAACCATATAAAGATAGATCTGGGATAACTGGAGGATAACTGAACTCTAGACCCAGAAACAGGTGGAAATGCATCCAGTGTGCTGTGATGCCAGTCTACTCTGTCTCAGAAGGCCATGCTGTTCCACCAGGGCTGAAAGTTTCTGTAATCTGTGGCACCACTTCTGGGTTCAGATGCCACATTCCAGGTCCAGACTGTCTGGACCAGTCCTCCACCGAGTCTTGGTGCTCACCAGGCAGGTAACGGTTACAGTGTTGTCCGAGCAGATCAGAACATGGTGGTGTCTCAGCACAAAGAAAGAACTTCAGGGCTAGCCAGGCTGACCTTTGCTGTAGTACATCGACGTGTCCCAACATCACGTGCTGGATTCACACACCTCCTGTGCCTCTGCTGTACCTCACCGCTCCCTATCTGCTGAGGCAAGCTTCCTTTCTGACTCTCCGAGCTGCACCCAGGCATACCCCTTTCAGGTAAAAAGATCTCATGTTTCTGTGGTTGAGGTCTGTGCATCTTTCACCAAAATAACACCGTGGTCACGCTGGGGGTAAAGCTGAAGGTTGATGACCCATCTCCAGCATGCCTAAGACCAATCAGCGGTCCCTGCGCCCTCAGCAGGAGTCGGACGCAGACATAGCGGCCTGCTTGCACTTTGTCGGAAGGTTCTGCGATGTCTGCGGAGGTGTAGAGGAGCTGATCATCCTAATCTAGGAGGATCCTTACACTTCCTCTGGCCATCAGTGGAGCTGCACTGCAGGATAAATTCAGGATAGCCTGAGCACAGCTCGATTATTACAACAAGATTAGTTTACACGATTTACTCTGATTACAACTCCACGGTTACTGCACAATAAATTTGGTAGAACAGAAGGATAACTGAGTGATTACTGCATGATAAATCTGAGAGAAATGAATAATAAGTGTGATTACTCTTCTACTCTGAGAGAAGTGTGTGTCTGTGAGTCAGTGTTTGGGATTAATGAGGTTCGGCTTCAGGGGATGTTCTGTACACTTATCACACACCCTTCTGCCATGTCACTGGCATCATTTAATTCTATTGCTTTAAATAACATAGTGCTCACTACACTACTTAATCAGCAAACACACACACACACACACACACACACACACACACACACACACATATAGATATGTATATATAAACCAAAACGAACATTTTAAAGTGGCGTTAGCTCATGTTCCTGATCAGACTGTGCACGATTCTTCTGTATGCGTCTCCATCACATCAGAATCACAAAATTCTTCTTTGTCTGTAATCAGTCCATTTTTTAACACCCTTTTGACTGTCATTGCCTTTTTAACTTCATATTCGACCCTAACCTTTATTTCACTCTTATATTCAACACTCATTGGTTGGTGGACATTAGTGGACATCTCAGGAGGTCTCATAAGGACCATTTCATAACATGGAGGAGGAAAGGGTTCATAAAAAAACAAACTTGATTTTGGGTTCACTGAGTCTGTATCATCATTTTAGCCCATGGAGATATTATTCCTATTATAAGGTGGTCTGGGTCTTCCAGGGTTAAAAAAAAAAAAAAAAAAAAAAAAAAAATTGTATATATATATGTACACACACAGCGGGGCCTGCAGGTCACGAACGCTGTGGCTGACAAACAGTTTGGTTCATGAGCAAAAATTTTGACAAAAAAATGCCTTGGTTCACATATAAAGTTTGGTGGACGAACAGATTCCTTGCCCGACGCCATCCTAACGCGACACACCCCAAGCCCCCACGCTCTGAGACAATGCGTACGTATCGGACTCTAACAGCCGTCAGCGGTGTTCAGACGCGCACTTAGCGCTTTACAGCCATAAAGTCCAAACAGTAGCCCCCTCCTTCCTCTTGTCCATTCCTTCACACGTGAACTCTTCCTTACAAAGGGACGCCAAGTGTGAACTTTATTTTACACTCCTGTATACTGTTTATTACTTTAGTTCATAAATTTCTTTCATTATTAATGTATTTTAATACTACAGAAATCTCCAACTATATCACAGTTCACGTTTCATGCCTCCGGCTATTCGCGGTTTTATTTAGGCCAATCAGAATGCCCTATTCATTTAACCTTGGTTGTGATTGGCTGCTGGCTATGATGCGTACGGTCTGGGAGAAGCAACCAGCATTCACCAACATCCCAGTTCTTCGCCCGGAGCAGTACTCGCTGTAAATGTGATGCTTCTACGAATTTGACACAGAATTCACCTCGCTATACGCTCACGAGTGTTTTCTTTATGTGTTTAATTGTGTCTAGAAAGTGTTTAAAAAGTGTGAGAGGAGCATTTAGGGATTAAACTATTAAAATAAGCATTTAGGGGCGTCCGTGTATTGTGGATTTTCATCTTTTGCGGGAAGTTTCGGAACGTAACCCTGAAGCAAAAGACGAGGGACTAGTGTATATAGTGTTTTTCTTTAAAGTTTTTACTATAAAAACCAGAAAATTAACTAACCAAGTGCTTTCTCCTGGTCAAAACTGCTCAGGCGCCGCTGGACATTAATAATATAAAAATATAGATAAGTGGGCAGGAAAACTCTAGAAAAAGAAACAATATTTTCCTTTTTTCAAAAACACTGAAATGCTCAGGGGTCAAATTTCTGCTTCACACGGTCTTTAAACAGTTAATTATTATTAATGCCAAATTCCCACGTTACCAAAGTAAAGAGTCTTCATACGGTGTTGTACGCTGTGAGAACTCTGCTCCCCGGGGAAACCGAAACGCAGAGTCTCGCCGAGTCGCGCTCATTACATCACTTCTGTTCCTCGTGCGTTGCCTTTGATCATTGTTTGCACATGTCCCGTGTAATTTGTCTTTTTTTTTTAAACCTTTATGCTTTGTACTCTGATTGCCTGTTTACTGCAAGAGCTTTAATAAACGTGCGCGGCGTCTGACAGCCCTGCTGAGTCTGTCGTCTGTCGTGTTACAGAATGAAGCGGAATAACAAAAGGCTGTCAGAAAATAGGTGTATGATCGCTCCGGACCAGGAGGAAAAATGGCACACTGTAAAAAAACAAAAAACAAAACCTGTTTTTGTTCTGTATCGCATTTGATCATAAATGTACACGAAGCACGCCTCTGTTGGCTCGGGATGTTTAGCTGTTCACACTGCTTCACTCTCATAATCATTTAATCTCATGATAAATGGCGAATTTATTTAAGGAAGAGTCACAAATCGCTAAGTTCTCGTCATAAAGCACCAAAAAAATGTTCCAGTTAAATGGAAATCAAGTAAAATATTATAAATTAAACATGTACCCTTGTAACACATCGTTCATCTTAAATGTTGATTATGGATGCGTCAGTACCAACGCTGGTCTTGGGTTTTGGTGCTGTACTTGTGAATAAAGCTAAATATTTAATAATAATGATGTTATTCATGTTGGTATCAGCATTGTTGAGTACCAAACAGTTCAGCGAGGGAGTGAGCTGGAGCTGAATGCTGAGTGAGACGCTGCTGAAACGTCAGGTTTGAGGTTTAAAGCGCTGACTGGTGAGAACAGCTCCAGATAACCAGGCGCTCCTTTAGGGAGTGGAGTAACTCGGAGGTGTGCTGTAGCAGAAATGTGGTGTGCTGAAGCCTCGTTAGCTACCAGCCCAGCGTGGGTTCTTTTTAACGGCACGTCCGGCAGCCTTTCCTCTTATTCCACAGCGATCTGACAACAATTACAAATATTTATTAATGAATGAATGACGCGTTTATCCATTTATCACTACGATGATGTAGAACATCCGCTGTAAACAGTCAGGTCATCACCTGCACTGGATGAACACTGACACTGGAGACTCCTTACAGGAAACATTTTTAATGACTTGGTGTATATTACGTGGAGCGTTCTCTGTACATGTCCCTGAGAATACGCTGTTGCTATGGAAACAATAACATTTTAGCACTAGAGTTTTAACGTAAGCCTGTGATTTGCAGCCGCATTACTACCAATCAGATCGCAAGATTTCGGTGGCCGCGGGGGTTTAATGTTCGCTAATTATTACACAGAGTCTAAACTGGCAGCTCATATCAATAGAAAGAGCTATAATTATTGAGGCTTGTCGTTAAAATACCGGTGCTTAGAGATGATACACCCCTCCCCCTCTCTCTCCCCCTCCCTCCCTCTCCCTTTCTGTCTCTCTCCCTCTCCTTCTACCTCTCGCTCTCCCTCTTGTTTTCTTTCTCGCTCTCTCTTTCCCTCCCTCTCTCTCCCTCCCCCCATCCATCCGTCTTTCCCTCCCCCATCCTTCTCTATTTCACCGTTTACACAGAGTGATGATGCTCCATGTAATTTGAGCGTTTGTAATCCATATCCATTATGGCTGTCTATCATTTACCCGTTTTTTTTTTCACCCCAGCATGGAGCGTTAGATGAGCTGAAGATCTACAGATAACACTGGGATGACAATAAAACGGGACTGAAGTACAATTATGCTTTGTGCAGAATCGCTGTAGATGCGTGTCCCAGGTTCGGGGATCGTTGCTTTTCTATACAACACCCATAATGCACTGCTTTACAGGCGTAATGACAGCACTGTTCTGCTGACGCAAGGATGAAAAGACTCACTTCACGCCCCCTGGACAGTTTATTCCCCTACTTACAGTTTATGAGGACGTGCTGTTGCATTCTGGGACACTACACTGGATGTGCTAATCCATAAAGTTTAGAAACTGGGGTTTGAGGTTTGATGAAAAAGCACTCAGCATTTATTCCTAAAACTTGTTTCTTGTTTCCTGAACTTAACTTTTCCCGATAAAGTTCTCATATTCACTTGAAAAAGAACCACGCAAGCAGTTGTGGCACTCACCTCCACGTAGAGGATGGGGAAAATGCCAATTTTATCTCCCAGCATGCCTTCTGCCCAGTTTTCATCCACTCGGCGAATCACCGTTAGAATCTCATCCTGAAGGAAAAAAAACATCCCAAAATAAGCTCATTTATGTAACTATGATACAACTCCATTTCCAAAAAATGCTGCGTAAAATGTAAATACAAACATTTAACATTTGATTTGCAAAATTCATTTAAAATAGAACAAAGACAATATAAGAAACGTTGAAACTGCTGTGTTAATCCCCTGTGCTGTTAACTGCACTTTGTAAGCCCAGTGATTCCCCCTACAGAATCCTGTCTGGGTTTAACGCAGTGCCGCCTGAGGGCCGAAGATCCTGAAGTTCACCGCCATCCTGTAAGCGTTCAGGAGCTGAGGAGACTCCAGCTGGAGATCTGAACGTGTGATGTTGGTCCATTCCTGCCGGATACTGGAGTTAAGCTGATCTACAGTCCGGGGTTTCCTCGGTCATATTTTTGTCTCATGATGCCCCTAGTGTGTTCAGTGTGAGACGGGTCTCAACCGCGGGCCTAGGGTTAGGGTTAGGGTTAGGGTTAGCATGAGTCTCTCCAAATCCTGTAGATATCGTTCAGCATTGATGGTGCTTTCCCAGATGTGCAAGCTACCCATGCCATGTGCATTAATGACCCCCAAACCATCACAGACGCCAGCCTTTAAACTGTGAGCTGGTGGTCCCTATAATCTTCAGCCCAGAGGACTCGACATCCATGATTTCCAAAGAGAATTTCAGATGTTGATTGGTCAGAGCACAGGACAGTTTTCCACTTCACCTCAGTCCGTCTTAAATGGGCTCGGGCCCAGAGAAGATGGCAGTGTTTATATGTGGTTTCTTCTTTGCAAGTAGAGCTATAACCTGCGTTTGTGATGAACTGTGGTCATAGACAGGGGTTTTGGGAAGTGTTCCTGAGTCCATGCAGTGATTCCCCCTACAGAATCCTGTCTGGGTTTAACGCAGTGCCGCCTGAGGGCCGAAGATCCCAAAGATCACTGACATCCAGTATGGGTTTTCAGCCTTCAGAGATTTCTCTGAATATATTTTTAATATATTTTTCATAAAACTATAAAGTTTCTCAGTTTCAGTTTCAATTTTCAATTAAATATGCGCTTACATGATCTGCTAATCATTGCATTCTGTTCTCATTTGCAGTTTACACAGCGTCCCAACTTTTTTGGAAACAGGGTTGTACATACAGCGTAACAGAAAACAAACCTGTACCAGTGCATCCAGGGCCGTGTCCTGAGTTTAGAGCAGGCAGATTGAGCACATCACTGTTCAGAACTCAGACATAAGCCATATTCAGAGGCTGCACAAGAGTTTCCCTGTGTAAATATTGAGAGGATTTTGGACTCTGAATACGGCACACTGTTACCAGCTGGACAGGAACCTAAAAAAGGCCATCCTCTGTCATCTCTGGCTTACAAATGTTCATAAATAAATGTACTTTATAGTAATATTAAACCCACCAAACATGTGACGGTCATTTGGGGTTTTATCCAACTCCGCCCCTTATAAATGACCACTCCCCAAACTTAGCACAAGGTTTATGAATACAGACCAAAGACTACATGGATCTAAACTATAAGGTCATAGTAAACCGATCCCCCGATACACGAGAATATTCCTTTCACACGGAGCAAAATATAGCTCCTAATAAAGATCGCTCATTATACTGTAATGCAGTCTATTTACTACAGAAATGATATTTATATAAATGATAATGAATAATTTGCTGTACCGTTAAAGCAGCCGCAGGGTCGCCGGCTCGAGCCTGAGCTCTCAGTAATGACGACTTGGACATTTTGGATTTTACACACATTTCTGCATTTCATTAAACCAAAAACTAATTTGCATCACTTCATAATGTGTTGCATCAGGGTGGAAGAGCAGATTTATATGGCTTTTTTCCCAGAAAGCTGATAGGCAAAAGAGTAAAAATAAAGAAAATTGCACATTTGATAAATCTTCTCTCGTAAGCGCTTTATCATAAACTATCTGCTAAACTTCCATTTCTTACATTCCAGTTTTCCTTTTTTTTCATTTATATCAAATTTATGAGAATGACTCAGACTTCCTGTTGAAAAAGACCTAATGCAATGTGTGTGTGTGTGTGTGTGTGTGTGTGTGTGTGTGTGTGTGTGTGCACGCACTTGCATATAAACCAAGCCAAACAGATGGCAGGAAACAAGATTTGATTTGATTTGATCCAAGAGCACACACACAAAGCTTTTTCTGTTCACACACACACACACACACACACACACACACACACACACACACACACACACACCTGCGCTAAGAGGCAAACACTGTCTGTGAGTTAATCAATCATCCCACCTCTTTTCCCCTCTTTTTCTCCATTTCCTTTGCTCATCTGCTCCGCAGTGACTCAGGAACACACAGTCGCTTCATTCTCACAGCAGAAACAGAACCTTGTGAACACACGACCCCTTTAACACTGGCACACATTTAACTCAGTGAAGTAGTGGACATGTTGTACCTTTGGACATCGTATACCTTTAAAGTTTCTGCCATTCCAACCAGTTCTATTTTTCACCATTTTAATCAGCTGTTCATCTGTCGATGATTACGCCTAAAAGTTTACACAGGGCGGGTTATGTGCACGCGCTCCACATTCAGACTATACAATTCAGCCACATGTAGTTCACACCACAGACTTTAAACACAAACCCTCATCTTTAAACCTGAAATCAGTCAGGGACACAAAATACGGACTAAAGAAGGAAACAACGTTAATCTTTCCTTTGGAATATGTAATATAATGTAACATAAAAGCAGGACTGTTTGAAAATGAAAATGAAAATAAAAACTTGGAGTGCACTTGGAGAGCGCTGACCTCCACCAAGGTCAACCATCGTCTCTTCTGTGAAATGCAAATCTGCAACCATGCGGTGGCTGTGCTAGTCTAGCTACACACAGACTTCCTGCCATTAGGCTCGTTTATCACCAACAAAAGTCTCACTAGGTCAGTACAGAACAACCCACATTCCAGAAAAGTTGGGACATTCTTTAAAGTTGAATAAAATGAAAACTAAAAGACTTCCAAATCACATGAGCCGATATTTTATTCTCAACAGAACACAGATAACATAACAAATGTTCAAACTGGGAAATTGGACACCTTTATCCACTAAATGAGTTCATTTCAGATGTGATTCCTGCTACAGGTCCCAAAAAAGTTGGCACGGGGGAAACAAATGGCTGAAAAAGCAAGAAAGTTTAAAAAGATTCAGC
>JAQMCW010140457.1:0-14410 GCA_030068335.1 Chrysichthys cranchii | reverse complement strand
CTGTGGGAGGAAACCGGAGTACCTGGAGGAAACCCACACGAACATGGGGAGAACATGCAAACTCCACACAGAAAGGCACCTGTGGCGAACCTGGGGCTTGAACCCAAGACCTTCTCGCTGTGAGGCGACAGTGCTAACCACTCAGCCACCGTGCTGCCCTTGGTAACCAGTGATTATTTTTTTAAAAAATCACATTCACAAAGGGGTTTGGAGTCAGGAGGGACAAAAAAACCTGACAAACAGGTAACCACAACTCTATCATCTAATCCCCCACACCATCACACCCATTCCTTCCCCTAGGCTTACTTCAGACCTGTGGAAAACACTGCAGTGGGTATATTATATGTGACGCAAGATGTGCAAATCTGACTCATGGCACAGTCTGACAGCATATAAGTTAGTATAAAGGTCAAAGGTATAGTAGTAGATTTTAACAAAAATCTATTTATTTATTTGTTTGTTTGCTTGTTTGCTTGTTTTAATACCAGGAAACTGTTACTTGCAGTAGCGTTACTAAAATAAAACTTTATCCTGTACTACATTCTATGTGCTTTTTTTTTTCAATAAAATGTTGGATCCTATCCCACTAATGTCATATTAGTTATCATTTCAAGTTGTAACTGCTTCCGAAGAAGTTCTGTAATCCTTCCAGGGTACCTGCAGTGTGCTGTTGTCTGTATCATGTGCATGAATGTCATGGCAATATCAAGCTTTCAATGATTTCTTTGAACTGTTCTTTTTCTGGGCCAGATTGAGTGTACAATATACATCTTTAATAATAAAAACCACAAGTTTGCATTTATTTTGTGTTTTCTGAAATTAACAAAGGGCCAAAATGATACATTCAGGGTCAAAAACATACACACACCCATTAAGTTTATGAATTCAGTGCTGCTGAAAGTTTCAAAATGTCTTTTAGCTTTCCAAGGTCTCTTAACATCCCATTAATCGTGACTGAATACAGCTGGTAGCTTCTGTGTGCACAACATGAAAAAGGTTTGCTTGACAAGTACAAGTTATTGGGAGCTGTCGCAACTTTGCCAAAATCTGTCACCCTCAGCTGGGAGGAAATTGGTTCTGATGGTTAAGGCTAAGTCCTGCCATGTCAAGCAAGTTTTACATAACCATGGTCTGAGAAAAAACCTTCTGAAATAAAGCTTTATGGCCAGATGAGACCAAGATTGAGGTTTTTTTTTTTTTTTGCTACAATGAACAGAGGGACAGGGGAAGACTGTAACAACTGTTAAGCATGGTGGTGGCGGCACCATGCACTGGGACTCTTTTTCTGCCAGTGGAACTGGTGCATTGCACAAAGTGGATGGACTAATGAAGAACCTCAGAATTTTTCAGCAAAACCTCAAACTATCAGCTAGACAGTTGAAAGATGGACACAACTGGCTATTTTAACAAGACAATGACCTCAAACACACATCAAAGCTGGTTGTGGGATGAATAAAGCAGGCTAGCATTAAGTTTAAAACAAGTCCTGACCTCAACCCAATCAAAAATATATGAACTGTGATTTAATGTCAGGTCTGTGCCAGAAAACACACAAATTTAATTGAAATCTACCAATTCTACCAAAGTAGAGTGCTGAAATATCCAGCCAGAATTCTCCCAGAAACTTGTTGATAGTTACCAAAATGATGGGTTAAAGTGAAGCTAAGCGACATTCAAACAAATATTATGTGAGCCAAATGTCCTTTTCTATTAAAGATGTATGTTGTGCATTCTTCCCCCCCCAAAAAAATAACAGTTAACAGCCCAATATTGCCATGACATTCATGTCCATGATGAACTTCATGTCTGAGTAAGTAAACTTCTCTCAACTGTATATGCATTTTACTTTGTTAAAACTGCAAAGCATAGAATTAAAGACCATTAAAACCATTTCGTTTGCTTGTGTTATTGGTAATCTACTTGCAAATTCTCTTAAAAGCAACTTCTTTTATTTCATCTCTCTGTAAACATGGTGTAGAAACGATGGAGGCGCACCTTCAGCTGTTCGAACACATTCCCACATCACCTGGTGAAAGTGAACTGCTGCAGAGTAAATCATCCACACCTACCCCTTCATCCACATCAGAACAGATTCCTTTATCATTACTCATGCATTTAGTTATGCCATGACACACCACTCTCAGCCTATTTAGTGGTCATACAGGCTTTTCACGTTTTTTTAAATGCAGGCTGACCTGATGGTTCAGAGCAGTTAAGGCTTAAATTAGCAAAAGACATGACCGACATGTTGCTGTCTAGTTACATAGGAGGCTTTATGCTTGCCTGGGACTATTACACAATGAACATGACCAGTAAAAAAGTCTGATTCAGCTCAGCAAGGATTTTTGTGTGAGTTTATAATGAATATCAGTAAGCAAGGGGGGTGTATATGTGTGTGTGTGTGTGTGTGTGTGTGTGTGTGTGTGTGTGTGTGTGTGTGTGTGTGTGTGTGTGTGTGTGTGTTTGTCCATCCACATACCTTTCTGTAGATGGCACCAATGATAGCCGTGCGCAGCCTCATGCCTGTAACAAAGCAGTACTGAAAGTGCTGATGCAGGATGAGTGTCTGTAGCAGGGCACAGCCAAACATGAGGAAGGCCAGGGCAAAGCCCCACCAAGATGGCACACCCTTCTTTTTGGTGAAATCAATCAGCATCCTGAAAGTCACAATGAGTTGCATAATCTAATTACAGGCATGTTCAACCTGATCTTTATCCACTGTATCGATCACTTAAGAGAGATTACAACAAAAAAATATTTTAACACACCAACCTGCACTAAGAAAAGAAACCACACTTTTCTCAAAAATCACTAACGTCTAAAGACATTTATTGAATTGTGCCAGTAAGTTTGTAAAGCATGTGACTGATAACATAATCAGCAAACTCTCCAATTTCATGCCAAACTTAGCCTCAAGATTCATCATCTTGGCTGACAGGTGTGAATGAATCCAATGTGATCCTCTGCTTTTGAAGTGTTGTGCATTCTGAGATGCTTTTCTGCTCACCACACTTGTAAAGAGTGGTTATTTGAGTTTCCATAGACTTCCTGTGAGTTCAAACCAGCCGAACAATTCTCCGCTGACCTTTCACATCAACAAGGTCTCAGAACTGCTGCTCACTGGTTTGTTGTTGTTGGGTTTTTTTGCACTATACTGTATAGATGTTAGTGACTGCTGTGTATGAAATCCCATAAGATAAGCAGTTTCTGAAACCCTCAAAGAAGCCTGTCTGGCACCAACAACCATGCCATGGTCAAATGATCACATTTGTTCCCCCACTCTAATGTCTGATGTGAAAATAACATTAACTGAAGAGTCTTGACCTGTATCAGAATGATTTTTATGCATTGAGCTGCTGCCACATGATTGGCTGATTAATTAATGGTATCAATGTTCAGGTATACAGGCATTCCTAATAAAGTGGACATATAATGTGAATTCCAAAGTACAACTTACTGCACTATAACATAAAAGTCTTAGGATTTCTTCAGAGAAATATGGACAATTTTACAAAAACAAACAAATAAAAAAAACACATTAAGTGTACATGTTAAGCAACACTGGGGCAATGCAGATATAATCAGTTCTGTACTTGTGCTTTCAGTTGTGTAATCCATGTGTCATCACTCATGTGGTTAGTGCATTTGGCTTGACTATGCTGCTAACAAACAACCATAATTCTTCCCTCTGAAGTGGTCCCATAATTTGAAAGGATAATTTACACCAATTTAAAGCTTAATTTGCAAATGCCTTTGACTGAAGTCTTCATTAAAGTGTTCTACAACAGAATGCTATATTAGAAGTTATTTACTTAGTACATGGAAATGGGTTCAAATTCATGTCTGGTGCTAGCTTATACAGTAAACATAGTATAAAGGGAAGTCAGAGCACTGGAGACAAGCCAGGCAAATTTTACCATATAATCTGATCATACTTTCCCAAACACCTTAGGAAGGGCGTGTCCCGAGATAAAACAAATTTGCATCTGGCCTTTGCTTTGCAAATGACTCAAATTCTGTACAGGCTTATGGCTGTGAAAAAAAAAGCCAACAAGAAAAAGCAGCCGAGGACAAGCCAGCATTGTGTTCATGCTGGCAATCTAATTGGCACATGCAGATCTGTATTTACGTCAAGCAAACAACCTAAAGGGAAATGTGTGTTTGTTGGATACATGAAGGTCATTTTCTCAAAGGTATGTATAAAGTCCGCAATTAGCTCATTTTTAAGTAGTCATACAGTGGTGCAACATCTGTTCCCTCCCAACTGCCCTTTTCATTCCACTTCATTAGTCCCCATTGACGCAACTCTAATATCCATTTAAGCGGACAGCAGCATCGCAGGGAACCCAGCAACGCCACATAGCTGCTGACAGCCACTTATAAAAAACTCCAAGATAAGGCTGATCAAACACCATTTATCACTTCGCCTTTCAGTAAATAGCTGTAACACGTTACACACCACCTTCTCCCCTGTCATAAATTACTGGCCCTCTATTCAGCCCCAGCTTTTCACCTGAGCAGCTGAGGGTTGATGAAGACAATCAAATCCTGTAGCAGCTTGAAGCATGAGCCGATGAGAAAGTAGGGACCAAAGGCTTTGATTAGAGCATGTAGGAACGAGGGCTGCTGTGACTCCTTCTTCTTGGAGAGCAGCACTTCCACCTCCTCAGGATCAACACCCACATGGTTGCTCTCTGCCTCGGCTTTAGAGAACACAGCCTCCCCATTCATTGCCTGCGCAGACCTGGAGGGGTTATTCACAGAGCAGTGGTCATGAAATGCTTTCAGTGGAACTGCTTAGCTTGTAATTGTGGTAGTTTTTTTTTTTTTTTTTTTTTGCATATCAACAGTTCCCTGTAGAAATACCATGTGATTAAAAAACAGCTTTTAGGCAATTTTCTTTGGAACTGTTTCAATAACTGTAGGTATTGAAATAACACATGAAGTATTTTTATTTTATTTTATGTCTATCACCACTAACTCTACTCTACATATTGAATGGTATCATTTCATCTTGGTAATAAACATTTTGTGGGAAGAACAAGAATACTTCCAATTATTTATTTATTTTTTTTGGATTCACATCATTTTTTTCCCATTGTATGTGATTAAAAATGAGGAGTATTTACGCTTATATCAAAGTCAGTAGTAGTCAACTGCATATTTAGGAGTGCACTGTTTCAAAGGATTTTACAGTCTGATTGCCTGATAAGATATAATTACAAAAATCAATATTAGAAATGTTTGCAAAAGGAAAACTTGACCATGCTTAGCAGAGAACAAAAAAGATCGGCTATAAAAGAGAAAGAGGAACACTGCACCATTTATCTGGGGTTAAGTTGATGTCAAGTGCACCAAATTAGCTTTTAAACCAAAGGAACATTTGGACAATGGAATATATTGTGACTGGGCAGGAGGCGCAAGGCAGACATTACTTACCACCAAGGATTAAAACAGAAAGTGCCAAGAAGCAAACAAGAAAGCTCTGTAAAGAGTTGCAACTGCCTTTACTAAACAAGCTGCACTAGAAAAACATGAAAGTCCCTCAGATCTGAAATGAGACAGCATTCTCCCAGGCTTCTTCTTTCATCAAATGTTCTCTCTGAATGAAAATTCACAAGTGAAGCAATGCCACCTACCACTGCCACTCAGGCCCTTCTACTTTCAACCCTCAAAAAACATTTCAGTCATTTTTTATAATAATTTTTATATGAAACATGGACTACTGGTTCTTTTTTGACACATTAATGCAGAATTATTATGTACAGTCGTCCCTCGCCATATTGCGATTCACCTATCGTGGCTTCACTGTATCATGGTTTTTATATGCAACATAAAAAATATAAAAATGTTAATTCAAACATATTAAAAGAATATTAAATTGAAATAAAATACAGTATGTATTTCATCAGTGGATGAATACACAATGAAAACGCAGTGTACACCACTACCACTTGAGCTAGTTTGCCCATGTGAGCTTGTACCCGGCACACTATTGGCTGATGGATGGGAGGCGACTAACCAGAGCACTGTGTTCTGTACCCTGGGTACTGATTGTCTCAGTGACCGTTCATCTCATCGTCATCACCTTCATTGTCATCAATCACCTTCATTCTCATCAGTACTGCACAGCTAATTCATCATCTTGATCATTCAGGTTGTAGTATACTTCACTGGGGAGTACACATATAGAATTTTATATGTTGTTAAAATGACGTAGGTTTAAGAGTGTAGAAAGTGTTTAACAGCATAGGAAGTGTTTATAAGAGTGTGGGAAAGGTTTATAAGAGAGTGGGGAGGGTTTATAAAGCCTTAAAATATATATAAATAATAAAATAAATATAAGGTCGCTACTTCACGGATTTCACCTATCGCGGGGGGCTCTGGAACGTAAACCCCGCGATAGGTGAGGGATGATTGTATTGCATTATATTAATCCATCTGCAGCATTTTAAAATGAATTTAAATCTTGAAAATCAGATTCTGGTGTTTCCAAACAACAAATAGAGGAATGATCAATGCTGGTCACATAACATCATAGACTTATTTGTGACTTCTGCTTTTGCCTCCAGCATCCTTTTATTTCATTTTTTAATAATGTTTGCAAGGTCTCCACCTAGAACTTTTTGTGACTTTGTAGTATTATAACCTTGAACTGAAATGTTTTTAAAGGTGCAACATGTTCTCCCTTCTGGCATAAAGGGTAATTAAACCAAAATGCAGAAATTTGTTGGTGAATGGGTGAATACTTGGTTGAACAACCTTTGGCTATATTTATACCTGCAATGTCTCCATCAGCTTTGCACATGTGAATCTTCATATTTTGATGGGATGGAGACTGTTAGTAAGTCTTGCCATAGATTCTCATTTAGCTTGAGGTCTGGGGTGTGATAGGGCCATTCTAGCCCATTTGGGTTCTTGCTTTTGAACTTCTCCAGGGTAACTTTGGCAGTATGTTTAGTCCAACTGGAAGTTCAACCTCTGCCCCAGTCTCTTGTCTCGGGCTGATTTGAGTATGTTTTCTTCAAGGATTGCCCTATATTTGTTGACATCCTACAACATCCTGGGGGAAAAAAGCCAAATGCAAAGCTGTATATCTTGGGACAAAGCTCTATATCTTCAGTGTTTGCTGAAGAAACGCATCCCTACAAAATAATGCTACCATCATCATACTTCACTGCATGTTTGGTGTTCTCAGGGTGATGAGCAATGTCTAGTTTATAGAGCCTTGTCCCAAGGCAAAAAAAAAAATCCACATGATTGCTATTTTTCCAGGACTTCATCTGGCATTTTCTTTCCAATAATGAATTTCTTCTGGCCACTCTTCTATAAAGCCCAGCTTTGTGGAGTATCTAGGCTGTGGTTGACTGATGAACAGTTTCTCCCATGTGTGCTGTCGATGTTTCTAGTCCCTTCAGAGTCACCTTGGGCCTCTTGTTTGTTTCTATAACTAAGGCACTCCTTATCTAGCTCTATCATTTAGCAAAGTCATGGCTGTACTCTATTCTGTCCATTTTCCCATGTGACCCTTTAAAGGCACACAAGTTAATGCCGTTCAACTAACAGATGTAAATACTTAACACAACTTTTACCTTTTTATTTGTAAATAATTTTGCAATCCATGCTGATTCTTCACACACTTCATTATTAGGGGCTATTTTAGGTGAATTCATGACATACAATATACAGTGAACCCCCGCCTATCGTGGGGGCTATGTTCCGGTGCCCCCTGCGACAGGTGAAACCCACGAAGTAGCGACGTTACATTTATTTTATTATTTATATATATTTTAAGGCTTTATAAACCCTTCCTACTCTTTTATTAAGCTTTCCCACACTCTTATAAACACTTCCTCTGCTCTTAAACACTTTCTACACTCTAAAACATATGTCATTTTAACAACATATAAAAATCTATATGGGCACTAACCAGATGAGATGAACAGTCACTGAGCCAATCAGCGCCCAGGATACACAACACAGCACTCTGGCTGGCCGTCTCCCATCTAATAGTGTGTCATGTAATAGTCTCACGTGGGCAAACTAGCTCATGCCGTGTCAGTACAAAGCGTAATCCCACCGGGAGACGGATTACCGATTAACCAGCGGAAATGGCGATGGGGAAAGCGTACGGGAAAGAGGCGTAAAACTCACGGTACCGGTGAGTTTTGAGGAGTGCTGAGGAGATAGACTCAAAGGACACGAAGCTACCGAAGTGATAAGAGCTCATGGACACGAAGCAAAAGCGCCGGTGAGTTGACTTCTTGTTTATAGCCATCCTAGCCAATCCTAGCGCCCCCTCGTGGTCACCTGACTGGGCTGCCTGACAAGCGGAAGTGACGTACACTGCGTTTTCATTGTGTATTCATCCTCTGATGAAATAGATACTGTATTTTATTTCAATTGAATATTCTTTTAATATGTTTGAATTAACATTTTAAAATATTTTTTATATTCCAGAGTCCCACAAAATTAAAAAATTAGGTGAACCACGGTATTGCTGGGGTTTACTGTACTCCCAATTAAAAGAATTTTGGACTTTAACACTAAAAAATGTGGTAGACTATATCTTGACGCTATCTGTATCCAAAGAACTGGCTGCTGATCGAACACATCCACTTTGCACAGACAGCACTGAGCCTCAGCATACCTTTGTACTTTAGCCTTCTCCACTTCCCATTCCTTAAGGAGTTTTGGTACCACCAATTCCGAGCTGTCATCCTTGTTCAGGGACCACAGGTCTTTGTTTTCCAATGGAGA
This sequence comes from Chrysichthys cranchii, assembly GCA_030068335.1. NCBI lineage: Eukaryota > Metazoa > Chordata > Actinopteri > Siluriformes > Claroteidae > Chrysichthys > Chrysichthys cranchii. The sequence continues at coordinate 5,650 of JAQMCW010140457.1, read as the reverse complement.
TTTGTAGCCTTTTATTGCCATGCTAGGAAACAGATACACATATCAGACACACACAGACTAAATAAAGCCAAGGTTAAGCTAAATAAGTCAGATGAAGGATTGACTTGAGACAAACAAGGCAGATGATACATTTATGTACATTGTAAATTTAATAGTAGTGTAACTTCTTATGTGCTGACTATCCCTGAATAATACATAAGTTTTTAAAAAAAGAGGTATAAATCTAGAAAAGCTAAATATTTACAACAGTACTGAAATGAAACCTAAAGTTGTGTTCATGAAGCTGAACAGCACTATTTGGCATTTGGTCACTAATGTTTATGTATAAGATTGATTAAATGCAAGCTTTTAATTTTTTAGTTTTAAGTTCTCAGGTATTAGATTTTAAGAATAAATAAAGTTTGTGGGCAGCTATTTGGACACTGGCATGAAGACACTGTGAGGTATAGGTTTTTTAAGTATTATACCACCTCTATTGTTTTCTTACTCCGAGGTTACGGTAAGGTGGTTAGTCATTAAAGATTTCTGTAGTTAAATCGGATAGCTCAGTCTGTATACAGAGTCAAGCAAAATCGCTAATGCAAAATAAAAGAGAAAGAAATAAGTCTTTTGGCTTCATAACAAAACTCCATCCATTTCCACAGTACATTAGTGTAAACCTATGGTCAGAATAAACAATGTTTCTACCTTGTAAACCACCAAAAGGTCATTCTTGAGAGGAACCCAGCAGATGATTCTGGACATGGATTCTAGAAAGTAAATAAAAAAAGAGTATGGACATTTCTGCGTGTGCCTTACTGAACATGTCATTTGAACCCATATGTATAAAATTCATTCACCAAATTAATAGTACAAATCCTCCACCCGCGTCTTCCCCCCACACACCCTCACACTCTCACTTACAGGATCTGTAACCGCGTTGGAAAAGAGAGGGGGCTTCTCATTGAAGCAGGACAGAATGAGCTCAGCCACCGTGAGAGCAAAATACATGTAGAACGTTGTGAAACGCAGTTTGTCTTTAACCTCCTCCTGGATGAAATGAAACAGGCTCTCATTTAGCCATCACATTTATCAACAGACGTTCACACACAAGGACATCCTCCTCTTCCTGCTCTTCACTCTACCCAATGCCTGAACTTCCTCTATCTGGCTCGTTCCTACAAATGAATGGAAATTTGTTTTCCTTCAAGGCAAAAGCAGTGTATTGATCAAGGCAAAAATAAAGGTTCGGTACACTGGTCCGCAAGGTTTTTTTTTGTTGTTTTTTTGGGCTGGGATATACCTTCTGCCCAATCCGATTTGACAATTCAGCAACTCTGTCATATGACAAACATTAACAAAAGAGAATATTAAAAAATGACAGTAAGAATGATGCAGTGGATGGTTTGAAACACGCTTATTGTAAAATCAAAAATGTTGCACGGGATATGCTGTGCATAGCTCTTAAGAACATCGATGTCTCAGAAAGCATCAAAAGCAGCAAAAAGTTCAGTGTTGTGCATTTCGTTTTCTATATCTGTTATACAACTTAGCAGGGATATTTAGAGCAACTGTATACACTGCAGTAACTGTAAACCACTAAATTCTGTTTCATCCCTCATAAAGAACACTACTCATAATGATCATTACCACAGATAAACTACTGCAAAAAAGATATCTACAGAAACCTAGGAAGTGCTATGAGATGGAAAAATATGTCAACGGAAACGACCACCATTGCTCTTTCTTTTGCAGCTGATATTAAATTCACCAAAGAACTGTAGATAAGAAGAAGATAAGTTGTGAGAACATGAAATAGGTGAGGGAGAAAAGTATGGCAAGGTGGGCAAAGTCAATTCTTTCTAGGAATGCTACAGCCCTGTTTTGCCAACTAGGGAACAGGCTTATATGAACAGGCACATTTGTAATATATTTTATTCAAGTCATAAGTGCGCTTTAGGTTTTGACAAAAACTAAACTGATGCAAACCTCATGGCGGGCCTGAAGGATCTTTGAGCGGAAAGGCACAATGGCACACAGTACGGAGATCATCCAAAATATGAAAAGCACTCCAGAGGACTGCACCCCTCTCAGACGCTCATACTGGATAAGAAAGGTGGCTAATAGCTGTCAGAAAGAGGAAGGGGGGGGGCATGGGAGACCGAGACACATACAGAAATGTATATATTGGGTTTAGTAGGAAAGGCAAAGCTGGGTTTACGTTATTATATTGATATTATATTAAGTAGACTACATTGCATATTTACACTCACTGGTCACTCACTGTATACATGCACATTCATACAATTATCCAATCAATCAATCAATCAATCATGTAGCAGCAAAGCAATGCATAAAATCTGTAAGATGTGGACGCTCTCCAGTACATGTCAGTATTGCGGTCAAAAATGACATGTTGATGCAAGAGATCAGAATCACCAGAGCGGTTTGAGCAGACAGGAAGTCTACAGCAGGTGAAACAACCAATATTTACAACTGTGGACAGTAGAGACAAACACAAACACGAAACTGGACAGTACTCGATCTGAAAAATTTGTTTGTTCACATTATTTCTACACTCTGAGGCTCGCTGTGAACTTTAACTGGAACTCTTCACCTGTATCTGCATGGTTTTATGCATTGCTCTGCAATAACATGATGGGTGACTGCATGGATGAACAGGTGTACAGATATTCTTATTAACATGACCTTGAGAGTACATTTGTCTATCATACATTTTGTACAGATTCTGATTCTTAAATGACAGCATTATTCAAACTTTTCTATAATTACCATAGTCATGCCAAGTATTAATGGAGTGACAAAGTATATTGGAGGTCTGTATGTTCCCTGCTTCATTTCGCTGAATGAGGCAAAGAGGTCTGTCCAACACACGATCCATAAAATAATGACCAATACCTGCACACAGAGGAAAAGAGTGACTGAGTGAAGCCATTTAATCACAAGCCTACAGTAATATCCTAAAAACAGTAATATAATACGTGATGCTAATAAATTTAAGATCAGAAGGAAATAAGATGAATATAGCATGCAAAATCAAAATTACTAAAGAGTCTACAGAAGAGGGAGTAAAAAGCAGTGGTATGAAGGTGAACTGAGTGTTGGGACAGTTTATACAGAATGTGAAAATGTTTGAAAATCTGTGATTTAAAGAAGGTGAGCTATCACAGAGGCTTTGTGGGAGTAAATTCCACAGCTGATAAGCCTGTACCCATGCAAGTTCAAATCTGGGGAATGGGAGTAAACTGGAATCAAATGACCTCAAGAGGGAGGGATATAAAGAAGTAAGAATTCAACTAGGGGATGTGTAGGTGAAGAGGAACGATTTGTACAGAATATAGCAGGAGACAGGTAGACATGTGCAAAATGCATGATTTGTATGAGACCATATCGTAGTATTGAATGTTCTGTCGTCTAGCGAGTGTTTTGTACTAATGGAGGAAGGAGGTGTAAAGGATTTTGCAAGTCTCAGTTCCCATATATAATTCCTGCATACAGCAGCAACTCTTACCGTTTTGATTCTGTTTAATATCGACATCATAATGTAGCCCCTGTTGTTTAACTTGAGGTAAATGTAGTAAAACGGGAAGATCACCCACAGGTAGAAGCAGGGGATCCATGGAAGCACAGAAAGCTGAAAGCACTCTGTGAGGTCAGGGTTGTTATGGTATAGGGTCAGATTCTGGTCCTGCAAATGGCAAAAAAATGGCTTGTTACAGCTTACATAAGTCATACACGCATTAGCATATCCATATACAGGACAGAAGGTGAACTCTGGAGCAGACATTCATGCATCAGTTTGGGAAAATTATACTTAGATTTATTTTAGTAGTAGCATTAGATGACCCTGTTCTAAAGCTGACTAATGTCCCTTTCAGTGGAAAGTTTTAAGTTTGCAGGTTATTTGAGGTGAACACTAAAATTTTGCATTCAGAGTTGCTGACTTATATTCCAAAGATATGTCAATATTTATTCAGAGAAAATCAGCTTACTGTCACTTCAGTACTAGACTCCATTCCAGACTCTGGTTCCCAGAACAGACTGAGGCCTACAGTCATGTCTGCCCCAGCCTACTTAACCCATGCCCCACACTCACTGTCACGATCACATTACTGATTTCACACACCTGCTCACAATCACAGCCACACAGTTTATAAGCAGCCCAGTCCCATACTCTCATTTTGAAGTAATGCTCAGTGACTCTGTTTACACTTGGTTTTAAAATGTATCTTGGGTGAGTAGGACACACGTGGACATTCGAGACACATCGCTGTTTATACACCTGTGTCTATCATGCATCTCTGAGGTATCCAGCTGACTACTTGAGCTCAGATTTCATGACCATCTACATCACTTCCACTAGAAGGTCAAAGGTCCCTGGTTATGTTTAAAAAGTTAAACCGGAAATATACCTTAATTATTTTCTTGCACTTCAACCACATACATCAGTGCACCTGTCCATTTTTTTGAGTGTTGGTGCACTGTCACCAAAACACCTGCTGTGTCCTGCATTAATGGCATATTTTCCTGTTACGGTCTTGTTGGGGACACATCAGGACGCATTAGCGTTCACGCTGCAGAAGGTATGCGGTCAAATGCGTCTCAGACCATCTCAGGAAGTGGTTTGAGTAGAAATGTCAGTGTATCTTGGGGTCATTTTGGCTTACACTTTTAGCACTGATCTGTTGCGATCAGCTCGCCCAGGATGCATTTTAATACCAAGTGTAAATGCGGTCAGTGTGTCATTTTCTGGGCAGCCCATTCAGAGCATGAAATTGACCTGCATGTGCCCACAATTTAATTTGGTTAAGAGATACAAAATCAAGGTCATGAAATCATAACTGAAAAATTGTGTAAATTCCTTTTTTCTGCCTACTATTTGCTTTCAGTTTCATACTTAATGAAAGTATGTAAGAGTAATCAGTAAAAACCAGTTGGTACTTTACTTTTATATTCTATTATGTATGGTTTGGTTTTCATGTCTAAAAACAGAAAGCAAGGCCATCAGTATTTCTCTACACTACTTATTCTCTACTTGTTCTGTTTTAGAAATTAGAGAGAGATTTTAGCTTAGAGATGTTCCTCGGATTGCAGCAAAATTTTTAGCTTGGATCAAAACATCTTCACAATTATATGCCTAACCCTGAGCCAACATATGGATTTCCATCCTGCCCTGCCATGCCATGTGATGAACACGTATGCTACAGTATATCAGAACTTAAATTCACAAAGATGACCAGAGAGGGTAAGCACAAACAAGTATGACAAGAATGGGGAAAAATGGGGACGTGCTATTTGGACATTCATCATGAGAAACCACACAAAAGAAAAGTGCAAATAACAGGTTATTATTATATGCAGCAATACCATTAAATGTTATATAATCACACACTTCCCAGCAACATTTCTATGACATCTAAGGTGAATTTTTGGTCTTAGTCTTTGCTCTGCTTTCTGTACAAGTACAGTGATCCCTGTACCCACGAGCATAATTGGTTTGAAGACACAGCTCGTGGGTACAATTTCTCGTGGGTACAAACAATTTATCCCATAAGGAATAATGGGAAAGGGACTAATTGGTTTTCCAGCCCCAAAATACCCCCATACAAAACATTTATAGGCACAATAATTGAGCTTTTAGTGACAATAT
>JAQMCW010140390.1:0-14423 GCA_030068335.1 Chrysichthys cranchii | reverse complement strand
GCTCCTTCATAAGACATTGCATGTTGGATCTTCTTCACCCCTGTCAGCTTTGTAAATCTGGTAGACAGAGACTTGTTTAGATAGTCCTATCATTGCTGCATGTCTCTGTTTTGTTGACTTCATAAGACTTTTTAACTGAGTACTGTGCTGACTGTTCCCAACTCTGTGCCAAGTGAAAGTTCCTGATTATGAAGGGCATCAGTGCTGCTTAAACATGCCCAGTGTTATGTTGCCAAGAGTTTATAGCATTGATCATCCATTATCAAGATTAGTCATTGCACCAGGACAAATACCCAGCTGATGGCACTGCCACTCACCCTGCAGCAGCAGATCACACGGCTAGTGGATCCTCCAGGGATGAACCATGATGTGGAGGAGATCCTGCTGCAGCTCGCTCATGACGCAGACTGTGGCCTTCTAGTACAGCTAGGTAACAGAGACATATATATATGTGTGTGTGTGTGTGTGTGTGTGTGTGTGTGTGTGTGTGTGTGTGTGTGTGTGTGTGTGTGCGTGTGTGTGCGTGACTAACTGGTCTCTCATACTCTTTTCATAGCTGCATCCTGCAAAGCTAACAGCCACTATGATGTGTGTGGTGCTGGATGTCCCCAGACCTGCAATGGCTTCACTGAGCCCACAGGTTGCCAGCGTGCACCCTGCATCGAAGGCTGTGTGTGTGATGATGGATTTATCCTGAGCAACAGTGAGTGTGTGCCGCTGGAGCGTTGCGGATGTGCATACGAAGGCCAGTACTATAATCTGGGCCAAGTCTTTTATCCCAAAGGCAAGTGCAGCCAGAGTTGTGTCTGTGAGGAGCAAAGAGTAGTCAAATGCAACAACAGTTTCACCTGCGGTCCTAACAAGCACTGTGAAATCCGTGATGGGGTTCAAGCCTGCCATCCTGATGGCAAAGGATCTTGCACAGTCTCTGGTTCTGGAAACTACCAGTCATATGATGGGAACCGAATCAGTGTGCCAGGGGACTGTGAGTACACGTTGGTGGAAACAGTCCAGACGGCAAGCCAGAATATACCATTCAGTGTGACCGTGCAGCAAGTATCATCTGCTATAGTGGTCACAAGAAGAATCAACATAGTTGTAGGCCAGTATAAGATTGCCTTGAATCCAGGACTTCTGTGGGAAATAAGGGTAATTTTTTTTAACTGCATTTTTGTTCATATGAGGTAACAGCATGCAGATGTCCAGATGCCAACTATGAAGCCAATATTTCTTGAGAAACTTTTTTTTTTTTTGAGTCAATTTGTGTAGCGTTTTTGTCTTTTAGTCGAAAACATACCGTTTTGACCATTTTCAGCTCACTGTCAGTTCCAGGTGGTGCCGGTTATTGTCAGAGAGTTCGAAACACCAACCCGACTGTCAAATATCCCAGATTCACACTGCAAAAAATAACGTCTTAACAAGTGGAAATATTTCATGTCCTTTTCATAAGATTACAATAAACACAACATAGGATTATTAACCCTATTCCTACACTTTTTTTTTTTTTTACTAAGTTTGAGCTTGACTTTTTTTTTTTTTTATTCTACTGCCAGGTTATTTTTGCTTCTTTAACATTAGCAAAATGATCCGCCAATAGAACGAGACTATTTCAAGCTTGATAGTATAAAGGTCTAGAAACAGGTTTAATAATCTTACGCTTGGTTTACCGTAATATTATAATGGCAAATACATGATATATTTTATTATATTGAAGATATTTCCACTTACCGAGACAACATTTTTTGCCGTGTATAGGCCAGTTGGCTCCTCTGAGGTTTTTATTTTGCACAAAGAGAAGACTTTTTTCTTTTGCTGTATTTTTGAGTTATAAAAATAGTAGCTGTATCTTCATTGCCAGAATCTCGATATCAGAATCTTGATAGCGCACCACCACCTGGACCCTATTTGTCTTTTTACTTGGTCAGAATGGGAAGGAAGAATCACCCTTGGAATTTGAACCTGTATTCCTTTTATTCACAGGTGAATGAGGTTAAAGCTTTTCTCCCAGTAACGCTTGAAGAAGGACTGGTGAAGGCCTATCAGAGTGGTGCCTTCATTATCTTGGAAAGCTCTTTTGGACTAAAGGTGACCTATGACACCGTGTCAATAGCCACAGTTGAAATACCTTCCACTTACAAAGACGCCGTCCGAGGTCTGTGTGGGAATTATAACGATAACAAGGCCGACGACTTCCTAATGCCAAATGGTAATCAGACGTCCTCCGCTGAGAAATTTGTGCAGTCTTGGTTGGTGGTTCAGGAAGGAGTGATCTGTCACACAGGGTGTCCCCCAGGCTCCACATGCTCGCAGCCTCCAACAGGAGGCCAAACAGACAATACCACTGACTGCAAGATCCTAACTCTGGAGAAAGGCCCATTCTCTAATTGTTATTCCAAAGTTCCGCCTTCACCATTCTACGATACGTGCGTAAAAGATGTTGCAGCCCAGCTAAAGGATAAGACACTTGCTTGCCGCCATGTTCAAAACTATGTGGTGCGTTGTCAGCAAGCTGGTATCTCCATCAGCACCTGGAGGAATGCAACCTTCTGTCGTAAGTAGCTGCACGATCTGGAAGAAGATCTATCACTTGCTTCATTTTGACAGATACAGTACATCACTGGGGGTTTACCTCTGGGTTACTGAGGTTTAAATAGTAATAGGTTTGTTTTTTAATGGAGGCATGGTGGCACAACAGGTAGCATTATTGCTTAAAGGGCACTAATTGAAACACAGTACTTGCAAATTCAAACCCTAGAGTGTTATTGGAGGATATTCAAATATTTTACTGTACAATATGTATATTTTTATGATGATGCTTATGTTTTATGAGTTACCATATAGCATATGTGGCCAGTGTAAGATAAAAAGCTTTATATGTCCATGTGGACTTTGGTGACTCTAAATTGCCCCAGGTGTGAACGAGTGTGTAAATATGCATGTGCATAGCGCCCTGCGATGTGCTGGTGTCTCATTACATTCCCTCTTTGTTCCTGAGACAGGTCCAGGATCCCCAGGGACCCTGACCTGTTTAAATCCCTTCCTAAAGATGTATAAATGACCAAATATTGGGGGTTTTTTTTTTGCTTCCTTTTCCAGCAATGAATTGTTCTCAGAATAGTCACTATGAGCTGTGCGCCGACACTTGTACATCAACTTGTGCCAGCCTTGCCGAGGCACCTACTTGTTCGGAGTGTCTTGAAGGCTGCCAGTGCGACGAAGGCTTTGTTTTTGATGGAGCTAACTGTAAACCTGTAGAAGACTGCGGCTGTTTGGTGGACGGAAGATATTACAAGGTGACTTGCTTTTCAGTTTTTAATCCATTTTCTTCGCTGGCTTCTTGCAAATAAAACAGTTAAATATTTTAAACGTCCATTCCTGCAGTCTGGGGAATCAGTAATCAGAGGGGACTGCATAGAGACGTGCACCTGCAAGGCTGGACAGTTCTCATGTCAGTCCACGAACTGTAAGGAAGATGAAGTCTGTCTCAAACGGGACGGCATTCTAACGTGCGTGCGTGGTAAGTAAGTTTTCGTCTTGTTTTTTTTTTATGTAGGTATAACAAGACCTGGTTTAAAATAACATGGCTTTACTTTAACCCAGATCCCTGCAGCAAGAAAAAATGTCGTGAGAAAGAGCAGTGTGTGGAGAGGGACGATGAAGCAGTGTGTGTGGCCACCTCTAAGGCTACGTGCCGAGTTATCGGAGACCCTAACTATGAAACCTTCGACGGAAGCAGGTTTTCTTTTCAGGGCACCTGCTCTTACTTTATGGTTAAGACGTCTGGGGAAGACAAAAGCCTCGGACAGTTCACCATCATTAACAAGAACGAACTCGCACAGAGCGCACACGGCGCCTACTTAAAGAGAGTCACCATAACGTTCCCAGGCCATGAAATCACCATTACTCAACAAAAGTGCAACAAAGTGGAGGTGAGTATAATCATAATCATAATCATAATCATAATCATAATCATGTCTTTATATATTTATAACCTTTCCCAGCATTAAACTGCAGCTCAAAAAATAAAAAAGGGCACACAAAAACAACAGGAAAACACGCAAAATGACGGAACGTCTGTAAATAATAGCAGTGGCAGAAAGAAGCAAAATAAAAATCCAAAATATAACAATAGTTTGTCAAAATAGAATGTAGTAGAAATGTACAATTAATATAACCTAATTAAGGCAAGTAAACGTAAAAAAAAAAAGGTCATTAATGACTAAAGTGAATATAGAGTGCTATTCGAAACCACGAACGACTCCTTCACCACTTTTTAAGTTTCATTAGCTTTAGATTAATAAACAATTTGGAACACAGGTTTTCAGGACCTCAAAGATGTACTGTGTGGGTGAAAGTGCTAGAGCGTTAAGAGATTTATTAACTAATAATAATATGTTAGATTTAGGTCTAAATTCTAGTATACCGTATCCACTGAAACGCACAAATCACTGATGTAATATGACTATACGATGACGTGTTCCCTCTTGTGCACTGCCTAGATTGATGGCGTAGAATCCGTCCTGCCTGTGAGTCTGGACTCTGGCCGTATCTCGATAACTCAATCAGGTATAAGAGGATTCCTGAAGACAGACTTCGGTTTGGACGTCACTTTTGACTGGGGCGAGTTCTTCGAGGTGACCGTGTCCAGTAGCTACTACAAAAACCTCGTGGGCATGTGCGGAACCTATAACGGCAACCGAAATGATGACTTTGTTACACCAGCAGGTGTCCTCTCTGCAGACAACACAGAGTGGGGGCGGTCATGGAGCGCTCCTGACAATGACCCCAATTGTTGGCACTTCCCCTCATGCTCTGAAGAGGACAAGCGCAAGTATAGTGGCCCAACTTTCTGTGGCTTGCTAGAAGATAAAACTGGGCCGTTCGCCAGCTGCAACAATACGGTTAAGTTAGGGCAGTTTACATACCGGTGTCTCTTTTATACATGTCTCACTCATGGAAATCGTGATCGCTTCTGCAACGTCATGAGCTCTTTTGCAAACGCGTGCAAAAGTGCAAACACCGATGTGTCACTGCAGTGGAAGAAGATTACCAACTGCAGTAATTAATTATTTGTGCATGCCATGAAACATTTACTATTTCATTCTCAATCAAGCTCATGTGAGAAAAATCATTATACATCTGACTTAAAAAAAAACAAAAACGATTTGATTGCATACTCTGACAGTGATTGCATAATCAGACATTTTATTGTAGTGTTCCTGTATGTCAAATGGTATAAATATCAATAAACATGTGCAATGCAAAAGCTCATGAATATGTCTGATTATTGTGTGAAAGAGTTACTCAAATACACGGCACACCTTTATGAGCTTGCTGATTAAACTGTGTACTCTGTGAAAAGTAAATTCAAGGGTCATGTCAGAAACTCACTCACTCACTGATCTTCTGCCACTTAATCCTGTTCAGGGTTGCGAGGGGAAGCGCAGAAACAGACATTGCTCCTCTTTGTGCTTATTCACTCAGTGGGTTATTGTCAGCAATTTATTGATTGATTGATTGATTGATTGATTGATTGATTGATTGATTGATTGATTGATTGATTGATTGCACGAAGGGTAATCACGGAAACTCGAGTAGAACTTCTGTAAAACTTCTTTAGCTATCTAGCTAGCAAACAAACTATAAAAAAAACCCTCTTAAAATGCGAGTAACTAGACTTTTGTTTACAAATCACTCTTGTTGATCAAAAATATGCACTACAGAGTGTATCTGGGCAATACAGGTAATGTGCGTAACTTTTTTAAGCATTGCACTTGCCACTTTTTTATTTGCGTAAGTGGCGCACTTGCCCTCTGTCTATTTCTGGGTGCAGTATATGACATTCTTCATTAAGTTGTGTAATGAATAAACCACACAGAGTGCAATTCTTTTTAAAAACATATATATATATATATTACAGTATGTCAACCAACCAAAATGTATTTACAATAATATACATCACTGCCTACATCATCCACATGTGCATAGGCACATGCATTGAAAGTTAAACTTCTGGTACACTTTTACTCCATAGTAATACATTTAATCTAGATATTAATGTCATCAAAATATATTAAATAAATTAGTGATAATAATGCATTGTGTGTTCATCAATGTGAAATAATATCCTCCCATAATGATTACTCTTGGACAATACAGCATGCTGAAAGTGTATAACCCTGAAAGTCTGTTTAATGCTTGGCCTGTACACGGATAGCTGCTCTCTTTTATTTACAAAATGAGCAGATTTATCAAAAGACATAAGTTCCAATCCTTTCCCTGTTCATCTCATATTCTATAATCACATAATATGAAATGCAACAAAGTATTTATCGTAACAATAAAAATACATAATACACTTTTTTACATTGCTTTTTTTTTGACGTGCATTCTAGCACCAGAAAGCTGGTGAGAAAGCTGCATTCCTGAAGTTATTCTTGCTTTTTGGTTTGATGGCAAAAACATTTTACAATTGTGCTTCGTTGACTGGGTCAGTGTTGCCTGGTGCTTTCCTAAAGGGAGACAATATATTTGAATTATTCACACTGAAATCCAATACTAATGCACAGTATTTTAATTATAACATATCCTATCCTGTCCTATAGTCTCCATCAAGTGGCACATAGGGTGTCAAGCGATCCACCATGGGGCTCGGTTCACATTTCCTTACCTGAGTGCATTTTACAGGCTGAGGTTGCTAGCCCCATGCCCAACTCGCCCCTAACTCAGGGTCTGGGATCACACACATACCCACATTCATACCTAAGGGCAATTTAGTGTAAAGGAACGGGGTAGAGCAGGGCCAGGGAGAACATGCATCCTGCACACACAAATGGGCTAAAACCCAGGACCTTCTTGCTGTGAGACACCAGGGCTAACCACTGCAACACAGTGCCGCTCAATTATAACATGTAACAAATACAACTAGACTGCATTGCCGCAGAGAAAATGCAAAGTGTGCTGGTTTTGGCACGGATTGGGCGGAAAAGCACACAAATGACTCCTCAGGGTCCTAGAGAGCGCTGGTTTTTCATGGAATTTCATGGAAAAACGCGAATACCAAACAAACTACAAGGGGTAACGTAGCCATTTTAAGAAGCCATAACGTCCGGATCGGCACAGACGTCTCAGAGTTGGAACAGTGTCTCTAGATCGAAAGCCCTAGGAGGAGTAGGGGGCGGAAAAAACGGGTGAACGGAATAATAAAAATGAGCAGAGCAAGCACACTAATAACATTACTTATCCATAAATATAAAGTACATGGCTATGCCTTTTGGAAACAGCCTCATGTCTTCCTATCAATTTCTATCCTTATACCTGGTAATATCACATCATCAAGTCTTGAATGAGATTGGCCAAAAGTCTGGGACCTTATTTACTATGTTTAGTGACATCACAAACTAAGTGCTAAGAAAGTTTGAGAAATCTGACTTGTATGACAATTTTAATATGAATATGTACGAGTCTTTTTAAGGCAGTTTATCATTTAAAATGGCATTTATATGTTGCTAAACTTGGAGGGACATTCCTAGAATGTTTTAGCAGCTCTTCTGGAATAAAAAAAAAATTAGATATGTATATATAATTATATACCAAAAACCCTGATGTTTTCTGTAACTGAATGAAATTTCTGTGGATTGCTATATCAGTATATATGCATGCATACTTGGACACCTACTCAAATTTGGTGAGAGGCGCTTTGTCGCAAGTGACGTCCGATTGCACTCCGTTCTTGTTTTGTGACTGCAGTTTTGGGATGCTACCCCTCGGTTTCTCAAGCCCATTCATGGTTCTGTATTAAAAAACAAAAAAAAAACAAAAATGCACACAGATAAGCCCAGGAGTTTAGCAATGGTATGGAATGTGAATTACAGAAAGAGTAGCATAGGCTGCTTTGTCCAAACTGCATGTAATATCGATTCAGTGGTCAATTCAGTGGCTCTGTGGACACACAAGAACTCATTTATCAACCTTCTGGTAAAGTAGTGTGTAAATGTTTTCAAAAGCCAAACGGAAGAAAGAATTCCAACTGGACTTTAAGAAATGCTGGTTTTCTTGGTGCGTTTGTTCACAAGTCGACAAGGCCAATCAGCCATAAATTACCTAGCACATTCACGGAACATTTACATTTAGCGACGCCCACAAAACTCTATAAAAGGCAAAAAGCTCACAAAGCTGAAAAAGGAAGAATGACAGCTAAATGGTAAGAGAGCACTTTGTACTTGAGCTCTTGCAGGACTTTGCCTATCACAGGCATTATGCTAACTGTTCCTTCATTACTTTTGCTCTTATTGAATAGAAAGTCTTATTTGCCTACATTTATGGATTTGTTTTGGATTGCATAAATATAAGCCATTAATATATAATGACCAGGTTTGAGAAAATCATTTGTATTCAAAAATTGCAGCAACTCAACACTAATTATATGATTGATTTACCAAAGAATGGATTTGCATCCAGCTTGATAAATGAGGTCCTTATCCACATGAATATGATAAGACCAAGTAAGAATATGATATCCTTGCTGAAGTCAAAGGAAAGAAAGAAGGAAAGAAAGGGATCACTTACACAGCAACACTGTTAAAGACACCCTCCTCCATACTTTTAGATTCAGAAACATTGGGGCCAAACAGTTTTCGGGCCAAGAAGTTGAGCAGACCACAGTGATTTGTGTAGCAACATAAAGCATCAACCCCCACCAACAGCAGCAGGAAGATGACCAACACAATGGCCACGACACCACCTTTACCCAGGCTGTGCTGAGCTGCAAGCGAGTTAGTAAAAACACAGGAGTCTGAGTATATAGGCATCATCATCATCATCATCATCATCATCATCATTATCTTCGTTGTCATCATCACTATCATCTAATGAACCAAAAGGATAAGACCCAATAACTTATCAGTAAAGGGATGCTCAGGACTGTGCTATGATGAACCTTACCTTGTGGGACAGAGAAATGGACTTTAGCTGGTCTGGAGATGCCTTTAATGTTAACTGCCGTGATTTCGGCCTCATATTCGGAGTCGTATTCAAGATTCGGGAGATGAATGCTACTTGAGTTTGCGTCTGCTTCCTTTTCTCTCCAGGGCTCACCTTCTTTGTTCTGTTGAAGTAAGATACAGATGTTCATTTACATGTAGTCTAACAAAGTAGAGTAGAGCAGAGTAACACATAACAAGGACTGCTTTTCTAGAGAAAATAATCAATGACATGGGGGCGTGATGCAGCCCAAAGTTGAATATTTTCCTACGTCAATTACAAAGGGTTTCATCGCTCTCATACCTCATCAGTTTGACGATGTTTATTTATTAGAGAACAACACTTCATATGATTTAACAGTTAACTAGTTACACGGAATGTTAGGGAAGACCTAAGGTCTATGAAACAACTAATACACAGCTATAAAAAGTAATTCCCTCAGATTCTCTTGACGTGAAGACAAAAACAGCAGTGTGCTCTCATACTAACCTTTCGGTAGCGCACTACATATCGGTTAATGGGAGAGCCTCCATCATCAAGTTGTTTGATTGGGATTAAATAGGAGTTTCTCTCTATCTTGCCTTCGTCTGCAGACAGTTCAGGCATGTCTGGCTCCCCTGCACAGATAGAAACAGAAGTAGAAAGTCAAAGGAGCAACGCAGTCTGAACATATCGATGACCACTTGTGGACACATATACATTTATGACATCTTTCTGACATTTATTAAGTTTTGCTGAACATTCTAGACAAAAAAATAAATACTAGCGTCTGTACATAAGACTGTACATACAGTAACTCTAAAGTACACCGACTCTGATAGGTCTATTTAATTTTACTACTGACTTACTAATGACTCACCCTCTGTAGTGACGGCAATAAAGCGATGGGGGTGACGTCGTCAGATACAGGTCACGACGGCAGGGTGAGAGATAATCAGATGGAACATGATGTCAAGTAGGAGTCAGGTCAGGGATCAGTTAGAGGAAAGAACATAAAAATGAACAATGAGAGATGGGTTTACTCTTTATTCTAAGAGTGCGCTAGCAATACATTTTCTGCTAAGGCCAAGAATCAGCAAGTACACCGGAATGGGAAGCAAAGGTACTCACCTTTGGCCAGGGTGCGAACCTTCAATTCATTACAAAAACCTCCATCCAAATAGTGGTTTTTAGCAGCAAGGCGGACAATGTATTCAGTGTATGGAGCCAGAGATGTGACCTCCAATGGACCTAGAGATTTAAAAAAGAAAAAAGGAAAAAAAAACTTAAAAGTGTCCTGTGATGATTACAACTTGGAGTATTCATGCAGCATTATGAATACTCCAAGTATAGCATCCTGCAATATTCTCCATGCTAGAAATTGTCTCATTCATATACTGTTTTAAATTTCTATTCCTTTGTAAATGTTACATTATGAAGGTAAACTCTACTGAAAAACCTGTTTCGGTCCGACTAGTAGCCTTGGAGGCATGATTGGCACATAGGTAAATTGTCGTTACATGAATCATTCCTGAATAAACTTTCACTGTGTAAACATGGACTGACATTTGCCTCTCAATATGGTTCATGATAAGTGTCACGTTTTATACACAGAAGCTACTAGGACGTTAAGATTAGGAAAATTACCAGAAGAAGGAACTGCAGTCGTATCCCAGCTATCATTTGATTCTCGTTTCCACTGAATCTTGTACTGAGTAATGGGAGAACCCCCATCCAGGACAGGTTTATTCAGGGTTATGCTGAACGCTGACGGTCCAGGTGTCAGACTGATCGTTGGTACTTCTGGAGAGGCTAAATGTAAGGAAGGAAAAGATACTGTGAAATTACTAATGCTATAAATAAGGGGAAACTTGTGCAAGGAAGCTATAAACACCCTCTATACCTAAAGCACTACAAATGATTCGAATCTATGGCGTGTTCTTGAAAACCACCCCGGATAGCGATCGCTTAAAAAGTTCTTTAACGAACATTTAAACAAAACAGAAATTCTTCACAAATCAGTTACTGTTACACGTGAAAGTCAAAATTATTATCGTTTGCGCTTACTCTGTAGAATGAAGTTCTTTGTGTTGCTCCCCGCCTCGTTGGTGGCTCTGCAGGAATACACACCTCCATCAGAAGGCTCCACATTCTCGATTTGAAGTTGCGATCCCACGGCTCTTAGCCGACCGGTAGAGGGCTTCATTGGACACACATACACAGGAAAAGAAGGAGAATGTGATATAAGAACGAACATTGTACTTAACAAAAAGGCATTGAGACTGACTGGATTAAAGCATGTTGCTAAATCGAGCCTGATACTCTTGAAATCTTTAAGCGGCGTTTAATACTGATACTGCAACAATATAGGTCTTCGATTCAATTTTCAATTTTATTTGTATATTCCACTGAATTTTCTGTGATCTTTATAAAAATTCAATTTGCATTTAGATTAAAATATCAATGATGTGATTGCGAGACGTGATTTTAGATCAGAGACACATTTCACTCTGTAAATCTACAGTCTGGGCTAGAAAGAAATCAGCCCTAGTCTCACTTCATCATCGTATTCTTTGTATTTTTGCTAATGGCCTGTGGTGGTGCTGTTGCATTTGGTTAAAAAAAAAAATCCAAACCGATCCACCTTACACCAGTTGTTAAGAACAAATAGTCCGATAAGGACTGATGTGTTTAATTTTGAAAAGAGGGGTTAGCCCTTTTGCACAAGCCACATCTGCAATAAAATAATTCCTCTTCTAAAATTATAGTACAATACCATGACTTCATATTAGCAACAGGCCACTTCAAATTTCCAATACTTTAACTTTTTTTTTTATTATTTTAACTGGAAATTTTACATTCTTTACTATTATTAGTGAGATACCATCTGGGTAAAGTAAAAATACCTGATTTCCAGTTGAAATGTTATCCATTAAAAAAAAACAAAAAACACCCCATTCCAATATAAGAGCAAATAATTGAATGCCTATTACCATGATATTTTCCTTGCTCTTGTCCAGCCACTGTATGGTGGGTGTAGGATGTCCACTGGCATCGCAAATCACAGAAACTGATTCCCCGAGCTTCAGGACCTTCTCACTCTGGCTCAGGCTCACTGATGGACGTTCTGAACATAGCAATCACCAAATCACATTTAGCATGCTGTATTAAAAGCACCACACTTGAATATATTCAGGAGGTCCAATAATGCTATGTGCAATTATACTAGAGTTGCGGGTGAAGAAGTGTACATAACCTTGAGAAATGATTCCCTGTGGACATGTTTGACTAAGGTTGACTAAGTTTGTGTGAATGTGAACACTGTTCAAACACATTAATTTTCAATATGTTTTTCAACTTAAGACATATTTTTCGCAGTACACAGAGGCATTGTCATGCTGGATCATGCTTGGGTTACTCTTAGTTCCAGGTTAGACAGTAATATCTCCATGTAGTATCTTCTCACCTGAGACATCAAGTGTAAACGCTGCATTGTCCTCTCCAACTTTATTAACAGCGGAACAAACGTATTTTCCAGAGTCACTTCTGGACACACCTGGAATGACGAGCATACTCCTGTCCGAGTTGTATATGAAGCGGGAGGAATCTGATGTGTCAGGCCTGAGAGGGGGACAAGAGGATTAAAAATAACAATATAACACTGTTGCATTTTAGCATTTTTAGATGAATCACATCTTTATTGGTTGGACGGGGAAATAACAATGTTATGGTAGGATAACGGAAGGACATAAATATTATTAATTGCTGTTCACAGTGTTTTGTGTTTTTATGGTAGGGTTAGTGGTTAGAAAAGAAAAAAAACCTCAGATTTCATGGAATTATACTAATTATAATCATAATTTACGCTCTTAGCACAGAATTTTATTTCAATGACATTAACTTTAAGGACTAAGTATAAAAACACAGAAATTGCTAGTATTTATCAGTGAAAGAACTGTTTGTTACTGTATTATACAACAGTGTTGTTATATTCTTAAATTGTGATTGGTCGTTAATGATGATTTATTATAAGGCAATAAAGAATATAATCATCTTCGGTGTAGAAAAAGTAACACTGCTTAGCATGAGGTTGCATAAAACCACCTAGCTGGTGAATATTTTTCTACTTTGTACTTACACTTGCCAGGTAATATTTGGGTGGGGGTGTCCATTAACCAAGCAGGTTAAAGTGGCATTATTGTTTGGTCCAGCCAAAACCTTTGTCCTCTTACTGCGAACTGTGATAGTTGCTGGAACTAGAGGAACCAAGAAGAGTCATCCTAGATTAACAATCTTTAAATCTCCTAGTTTAACCCATCATTTAACTCGCTGAAATCTCAACTGCACATCTTCTCATGCCCTACCGTTTACAACAACCGAGATGTTCAGAGTCTCCGATACGGGCCGTCCTTTGATTTTTCCTTCACACACATAGGTTCCGTGATTTTCCCTCTGAATGTTTGTGATCTCCAAGGAGCCATCTGCTAGCACACTGAGATTACTCGTTTCTGTGGAATAGAAAACGAGGAGAAATGACCACTGTACTGTTTGGTAAATAGAACTACAGCTTTATAGTTCATAGTTTGTTGTAGGAGTCAGATATGTCTTTATCTCACAAACTTGTTTAAATGAGCAGTTTGCTGTTTACCAAAAGTATCATAAACTTTAATTGTGCATGTCATTGTGCATTTATCTGAAATAAATAAATAAACAGATAGATACAAAACGTGTGGTCTGGTAAACTAGCTCAGAATTTTCCACATTTCTGTTTTGCTCTGGTTTAAACCCAGCCAAGATTCACAAACACACACACACACACACACACACACACACACACACACACACACACACACACACACACACAGAGGAGTTTTATGTTTTTATAAAAGTAAACCTTTCCTTCAAAAATATTTAATATAATTATTTCCGAATATGCCCAAGTAATTTTAATGTGAGTCCATAAAGGTGATAAAATGGATTGTCTCACAATTATTGTTTATATCATTAATAACTTAGATTATTTTTACAGTGCGTTAATTAAAAGAAACTCCATTTGATGAGAAACTGATTATCCCTCCACTCACAGTTGTTTTTAGACAATACAATAATGCAGTAAAAGCCTATACCTTAGGGTCTTACCATTATTTAGCACACGGCCACCATTCCAGTACCAAACAATCTCCACTTCAGGCTTCCCAGTGACCAGGCATGGAACTTTCACAGTCTGGTTCACCAGAAACTCATGGTATCTCTTAGTTGAACCAAAGTTTGGTCTCTCTATAACAAGAAGAAAGACAAACACACACACACACACACACACACATATTTACATACATACATACAACTAAATAAATAAATAAATAAATAAATAAACAAACACACACACTGTGTGTGTGTGTGTGTGTGTGTGTTTATGTATATATGGGTGTGTGAGTGTATGAGTGCGTGTGTGTGTGTGTGTG
>JAQMCW010140329.1:0-14444 GCA_030068335.1 Chrysichthys cranchii | reverse complement strand
CATCTATGTTCTATTCTAAATAAAGTATGGAATTTTGACACTTCCACATCATTGCATTCCGTTTTTATTTACAATTTCTACTTTGTCCCAGCTTTTTTGGAATCGGGGTTGTATAGATTATATGTAAATGAAGAGGAAAAACAATCATACAAAAAAAAATTCATCTGTATAAATGATTTATTGTAATAGAACCAATTATTTACCAGGCTTTTGCACAATGTAGTTATGTAAAACATTCTCCGTTTAACCATGTAATACATGTTTACAAGAAATATTGTTGAGGTTTAAAACAAATGATAAAAAATTCTAAATTTGTGCAACTTTATTTGTACAGGTATAATGTTAAAAATAGATCCATCCAATACATAGTTTATAATATGACTTGCAGTTGTAAAAAGCACAGTGTCAGAAGGGCTGGTTGGGCTGGACACATGCGTGGTGAGCCAACAAATAAATATATATAAATATTTATTAAGAAAGCAAACAATCCGATGCAAATCAGCAGGCAGAGACGTAATCCAAGGACGGGCAGAAAGTCAGGCTAAAGACTAAACTGGGCGAGAAGGAAACGTAATCGGCAAAAACAGTCCAAAGTCAAAAACGGGTATCCAAAATGAGACAGACTAGGGCAAAGACAGAAAATCATAAACGGGAAACAAACAGGTCATACACAAGAAAGCAAAACACAGGAATAGCAGGCTCGGTAATAACACAATCCAAAGGGACGTTAATACTTCACACCGTGTGTGCGAACAGGAAAGCCTTATATAGTCATTCCTTAATGAACTACACTTGTCTCTCATTAGAGTCAGGTGACCTTGAACTTGGACCTTTGCGCATGCGTCGTAGGCGCTGCGGTAGTGCGTGTTCTGCACCGCTTTCCAGCCGGAAAACAGGTGCTCCTTGGGCGTGCTCCGTGTAGACGATATGGAGGCACGCTTCTTCTGGGCGGATATGTGACAGAACCCCCCCCAAGGGTGCTTCCTCCTGGAGCGCCCTCAACTAGGACTCCCCCTTTGAAGGACCCGGACCTGAGGGTTCAAGGAAAACACTGTTCATGGCAAGCTTGAGGCTTGGCTTGGACTCGGACCCACGTGTACGTAAGTTCACGACCCAGGGTGTAGATCCTGGAGTGGACCCAACCTTAAGCCTGCCACACAAAGTTGTGGCACTGAACGACGGTTAGGCTGTAGCCGTGTTACTGGGTGAGGAGACGAACGAGGCTGTGACAAGAGACGAGGACCCAGATGAGGCTGTGACTGGAGATGAGGACCCAGACGAGGCTGTGACTGAAGACGAGGACTCTGACGAGGCTGTGGCTCGAAACAAGGAGGTGGCTGTAGCGCCAGATGGTGACCCAGGCGTGGCTGTGGCGCCTGGTGCAGACCTTGGCACATCACCTGGCATGGCTGCGGACCCAGACACGGCATCCCGCGTGGCTGCGGACCCAGACGCGGCATCCGGCATGGCTGCAGACCCAGATGCAGCCCCTGGCACATCCGCCAACCCTAATGAGGAACATGGCATGGTGACAGATCCTGGCACTTACGTCGAACCAGATGAGGAACTTGGCATGGCAGCGGACCCTGGTGAGGAACCTGGTGTGTCCATCGACCCAGACGAGGAACCTGGAGTGTCCCTCGACCCAGACGAGGCACCTGGCATGTCCCTCGACCCAGACGAGGCACTCAGCATGGCGGTGGACCCAGATGCTGACCCTGGCACGGCGGCGGACCCTGGCACTGACCCTGGCATGGCGGCGGACCCTGACACTGGTCTCGGCATGGCTGCAGGTTCTGGCGCTGGTCTCGGCACGGCTGCGGGTTCTGGAGCAGGTCTTGGCACGGCTGCGGGTTCTGGCAGTCCCATGACCACTTCTGGTGAATCTGTGAAGGCTTCTGGCAGGGCTATGATGATCTCCGGCTGCACTGCGAAGATCTCTGGCTGCGCTGCGAAGATCTCTGGCTGCACTGTGAAGATTTCTGGCTGCACTGTGAAGATCTCAGGTGGGTCTATGAAGATCTCCGGCAGAGCTATGAAGATCTCAGGCGGGTATGTGAGGGCATCGGGTGGAGCTATGAAGATCTCTGGCTGAGCTGAGAGGATCTCTGGCGGAGCAATGAAGATCTTTGGCGAAGCTGTGAAGGCCTCAGGCTGAGCTATGAAGATCTCTGGCGTCTCTGCGACGGCAGGCGACTCTGCGACAACAGGCGTCTCTGCGATGTCCAGCAGGGCTGTGGCCTCTGCACGGGACAACGGCTCTGTGGCGGTCGCAGACAGCTATGTGGCAGTCGTGGACGGCTCTGCGGCGGTCGCGGATGGCTCTGCGGCTTGAGAAGCCATGGACAACTCTGAAGTGGACGACTCTGACGTGGACGACTCTGACATGGACAACTCTGTGTCTGGAGCGGCTGTGAAGACTGTGTCTGGACATGCTGAAGATCTGGTGGAGCTGACTGTCGGTGATTTGGCGGGGCTGGCTGTCGGTGACTCGGTGGGGCTGGCTGTCGGCGACTTTGAGGCGTGGGCGGCTGTCGGCGACTCTGAGGCGTGGGTGGCTGTCGGCGACCCTGAGGCGTGGGTGGCTGACGGCGACCCTGAGGCGTGGACGGCTGACGGCGACCCTGAGGCGTGGACGGCTGATGGCGACTCTGAGGCGTGGGCTAGACTGCCTGAGAGGTCTGTGACTTGGGTTGGACCGGCTGAGAGGTCTGTGACTTGGGCTGGACCGGCTGAGAGGTCTGTGACTTGGACTGGAACGGCTGAGAGGTCTGAGACTTGGGCTGGAATGGCTGAGAGGTCTGTGACTTGAACAGCGACCAGGACACCTGATGAAGCGTCGGAGGCGTATTCTGGCATGACCCCCGATGAATTGGATCTTGGCATGACTTCCGACAAGGAGTCGAAACCTGGCTTGACACTGGAACTAGGCTTGACATCCGACAAGGAGTTGAAACATTGCTTAACACTGGAACTAGGTATAACTTCAGGTGAGGAACCATAACCTGGCTTGACTTCAAACGAGGAATCAGAACAAAACTGGACCTCCGACGAGGAGTCGGAACTAAACTGGACCTCCGGCGTGGAGTCGGGACGAGACTTGGCTTCATAACTGGACATAACTTCCAACAAGGCATCGGGACTTGGCTTTACTTCTGTCAACTTGGACCTGTTTCTTCTCCTTCTTCTTCTTTGTGCTCTTTTGAGAGAGACTTCTTGAGCTTTTACCGCATCTTCTAAACTTGGCCTGGGCTCTGAAGAATTATTCTCTCCTAAGTGTTCTGTCTCTGGAGTGGGCTCTGGAGCGGATGCCTCCCATTCGGCCTCTGGAGGGAGCTCTGGAGCGGAAGCCTCCCATTCGGCCTCTGGAGGGAGCTCCGGAGCAAATGCCTCTCTTTTGGCCACTGGAGGGTGCTCCGGGGCATCGGCCTCATCCTAGGCCCTCCTGAGTATGTTACAACCTTTGGACAGTAGCATTAGCAATTCATATGGGTTTTTTATGCACGGGTGATTCATAAGAATAAGACTGTCGGCAATTGCTGCCACTGTTCCTCTTAGCCGGCTGGTTATTAAATTCACCCCAATCACATGTTCTGGGGTTGGGTCTAGGCTGCCCAAAAAGTCCATACTTTGCTCAATGAAGTCCCAGTGGTCATTGTTCACTCCATAACACAATGCGGGGAGCTCACAGGGGTAACTCTGGGCCCGGCCACACAGAAACAATGTCGGATCCTTACTCACCCCAGGTACTGCTCTCTTCTGCTTCCGTTTGTTCGTCTTCTTAGTTGGCCTCGCTGTATCCATGGTGTGGGTGAAGTATTCTGTCAGAAGGGCTGTTTGGGCTGGACACATGAGCGGTGAGCCAAACAATAAATATATATAAATATTTATTAAGAAAGCAAACAATCAGATCCAAATCAGCAGGCAGAGATGTAATCCAAGGACGGGCAGAAAGTCAGGCGATCAGGCGAACAGACTAAACTGGGAGAGAAGGAAACGTAATCGGCAAACACAGTCCAAAGTCAAAAACGAGTATCCAAAATGAGACAAATTGGGGCAAAGACCGAAAATCATAAACGGGAAACAAACAGGTCATACACAAGAAAGTAAAACACGGGAATAGCAATCTCGGTAATAACACAATCCAGAGGGACGTTAATACTTCACACCGTGTGTGCGAACAGGAGAGTCTTATATAGTCCTTCCTTAACGAGCTACCTTGAACTTGGACCTTTGCGTATGCGTCATAGGTGCTGCGGTAGTGCGTGTTCTGCACCGCTTTCCAGACAGAAAACGGGTGCTCCTTGGGCGCGCTCCATGTAGACGATATGGAGGCTCGCTTCTTCTGGGCGGATATGTGACATGCAGACTTTTTTGTATGTTCTCTGGATAATTGCTATTGAACATTAACACTAGCTTGCTACTAGCTCATTTATCCAGATGCAAAAAAATTGCTAAAACTTAAACAAAATTGAAAAAGACAAATATTAGTGCATTACATAGAGAGTAGAGTGTATGACTGCTAAATGAGGACAATAAATCAAATATTCTTGCCGTTTTGCTTCCTCAGTAAAATAATTCGAGGATAGCAGGTCTGGGGAATTGAATGAAAGTAAATGGCCTGGAAAAAGTGAGGGCTGGAGAGAGGGACATAGCAATGCACAGCACTGGAGGAGAGAGTGTGGCTGAATGAAGGAACTGAGGAGCAGAATAAGTGCCTCTTTGAATAAGCAAGGAGGTGCATCTCCATAGTGAGACATCAGAACAAATGCCTTCTTCAAGTACATCGGGAAGGAGCAGAAGGACCAGAAGATCCACTGTTGTCCCTCAACAGAGTAACTTGTGTTCTAATGTGGTTCTACTTGGACATCGTTTTTTTTTTTTTTTGTATTATAGATTTTTACTCAGTATTCAACCCATATGCTCAGTTTTCTAATAATTTTTAATACACATTTTCTTTATCTTCCTCTTTTAACCTGACTGTGATGCATGCATTGATGGTAATGTTGTGGCAGGTGTGGGACCAAACTAATTTAACTTCTCTTGAGAACCTACAAAGCATGGCCATGGAGACACTGGGGCATTGTGCCCACACTGTTCTCTCCCAGTATGCCTTGTGCCCACATTGTCCCCACAGAATGCTCATATGCCCAGTGTTCCCACAGTATGCCTAATGGGCCTGATCCTCCTGTGCACTTTAGTCAAAAAAAGCTTTATATTCTGAGATTATTTTCCCTTTGAGGCATGTCTTACATGCCCTGAAGGAGTAAAAATGGAGCAATCCTTATATATAAAGTGTTTACACACATCCTACAATTGACTTAAGTGCAGTTTCAGTTGTTTGTTGCAGAGGTCTATATTGAATTTAGGCCAAACAAAATTATTATCAGTGACAGGCTTATTTTTAGCATCATTATACCTGCATAAAGTTTGAAAAAATTCCTAAAGTGGTTTTAAATTAAATAATACTATTTCTTGTAACCATGCAACCAATTGTTTAAACAGAAAATCTTTTACATCACTTCATTGTGCCAAAGCCTGGTAAATAAGTGCCTGCTCTGCATTTGCTTATGCACCTGAAGCAAGTTAAAAGCTACAAGCTGAAAAGGGCAAAGATGGCCATGAGTATTCCCACCTGATCTGGATATACTGGGCTTCACTGAGATGCAGTGTATCCAGAATACTGAACAGCTTTCCAGTCTCACCTGGACCTTTTTTCATTTCATGTCATGAGTGGGGCTCCATACTTTCTGGCCCTCATCAAACCGTGTTTAATTAATCAATCTTCACTCAAACTAGAGCATGGACCCGACGGGTCGGGCCGGGTTCGGACAAATATTTTGAAATGTTACTCGGGTTCGGGTCGGGTTTGGTCACGTCAGCACAAAAACGTTTGATATTTAAAATAATAAAGTTACTTTTTGTTCATTAAAAAAATAAATACAGTAGGCTCCCAGCCCGAAGCGCACCTCCTTTCAGAGCGCCCGAAAATGGGTGCGCAGAATGCACGCTCTGTGTGGGCAGATTCATGACAGAGACTATCATTATAATCACTTAGCAGCGCCTGTTTCGGCCAAACATTAGAATTCCAATCCGGTTCGGGTCGTATTCGGACAGAAACATATAAATGCATGTCGGGTTCGTGTCAGGTTTGGACAGAAATAAGAGGCCCGATCAGCACTCTAACTCAAACATGTCTTTATATACATCGATACAGAACACATTTTGTACACATTTCTGTTATTTTATTAGTTTATGACATAAGCCTACATGAAATGACTGCCTTCATTTGAGGGGAGTATTACTTTAGCTTAGGTCACCATATAGCATTTATTTCCAAAATCAGTGTCTGGGTTTTGCTTTAATACTGTGGGGACAGTATGCCCACTTGTGGTTGTATGTTGGGCATTTTACTGTTTCCATCATAGATAATTATTAAAACAGGTATAGACAATATTTATGGTTTTGCAGGTGTGGTTAGGAGGGGTGAACATGCGACCTAGCAGAACCAGGCCACAGCAGATAGGAAAATAAGCATGTGGAAAGTTGAATTAACCTTAGGTTTTGTTTATATGTGCAGATATGAAAACTATTACACTCTTGCCTGTGTAACACTGCTTGAAAGCTTGTATTCCCATATCTGAACAATCACCACATGATTTGCAAGTATTTGTTATTAACACTTTTGTAGTATCAGAGTAAAATGTTAAAATGAAACTCACTGCCATGTTTGGTTCAATGAGACGGTATTGGACTTCTTTGGCTTGATTCCATTGTCCTGACATGCATAGCTGTGCCAGCTCACACACCTGCTGTCCCAAAACATTTGCTAATGCGCACACACCCCCAACAGCACCTTCAAAAGAGAAAAAAATAAAATAAAATTTAGGGTCAGTCCACAGTTAAAAATTTCATTAAAAATATATTCACATGCAAAATTTATGGTTATTTACTGCATATACATAAAATTCCTAAAAAGTACTCCACTCAGATCCTTGAGACAGTGGTAAATCTCAAGTGTGAATCTATGCAGATGTACTGCAAATATAAAATAAAGTTATGCAACACAAGTTGAATCACTCACATTGTACAGTGGAGTCCAAAAGTCTGAGTCTGATCAAAACACTTGTATTTTGCATTTGTTTCTAAGTAATCTATGTATGTATACTAGTGATCATCACACGTGAAACGCACCACAGCACAGCATAGCGTGACACAGTGAAATTACTTCTCTGCATTTGACCCATTCACCAAGTGAAGCAGGGGGCAGCCAAAGAGCGCAGTGCCCGGGGAGCAGTGTTTGGGCACGGTACCTTGCTCAAGGTACCTCAATGTACATTGCTGGTCCTGTGCCTTGAAGCTACAACCTTCCAATTGAAGGGCCCTGACCGCTATGCTTCCACTGCCACAAGGCTCTAATGTAATACAACAATTTACATTACTGATAACTTGAGTGAAAATTGGAATCTACATTACATTAGTGTCAGGCAGACACCTTTACCCAGAGCAACTTATATTTATCTCATTTATACAACTGAGCACTTGAGGGTTAAGGGCCTGCTCAAGGGCCCAGAGGTGGTAGCTTGGCGGTGCTTGGATTTGAACTCCTGACCTTCTGAGCAGTAGTACAACATCTTAATCCCCTAAGCTACCCCTCCCCATTATCTGAATATCAGTATTAATAAAAAATCTCTGAATATTTACATGATTTTCAGAGTTGTAGTACATCATTTCAGTATTTTGTAAAATTCCCTTTTTGCTTTAATGACTGTGCATTAAGCTGGTATGGAATTCACAAGTTTGTGCAAAAAATAGGACATTTTAGATCAAATTAGGCATGAGGAAACTCTGACCTTCTGTCCAAAGATTTTAAGCTGTCAAGCTTTAGTAAAAAGCTGTTCAGCCATCAAATTATTGAACATTTACTAGGCAGTACAATGCTGTAGTAGTTAGCACTGTCACATCACAGCACGAAGGTCCCTAATTCACCCAAGAACACCTTTGTGTTTGGAGTTTGCATGTTCCCCTTCTTAGGTTTCCTCCCCCAGTCCAAAGACATGCAGATTAAGTCAACTAGATACTCCAAGTTGCCCATAGGTGTGAATGCATTTGTGAATGGCTGTTCATCTCAGTGTTAGCCTTACAACAAGATTGCAACCTGTCCTAGGTGTACCCTGCCTTGTACCTGAAGTCTGCTGGGCATGGCTTCAGCTTCCTTGCAACCCGCAATGGATAAGCGGTATTAAAATAAAAGAAAGAACATTCACTTTCTTCATTTTAAATGATACAAAATTGTAAACCATTTGGGTCATTTTAAGATTTTCAGACCCCACTGTAGTATGAGTCACTTAAAAAAAAATACAAATAAATGTTCATCCTGGAAAAGACTAGTGGAATTACCCCACCTACTGAATAGGCAGCCATGAGGAACCCAGCTGATCCTGCCAACACCTGGAAATCCTGTGAACTGGTTTTGTACACAATCAGACTTATTCTTGTAATCTATTCGTTACACCAAATGTGAAAAGAGAAAAAATATAATTAATGGATTGACAATCTCTTGATTCATTTTAATACATCTTATTGCATTGTATAAAATGAAGCATAAGACATACCAAAAATATCACTGACAATTCTGTGGGTGGAAAGATGGGTCAGAGGAAAATAGCCAGTTTGGTTTAGGATGTGATAAAGGATGTTGTAATGAAAATCATTCTTTATAATCAGGGTGAGCAGAAAGGCATCTCAACATGCCCAAAACTTTAGCTACACTGGGCCACATTGGGTTTCAATCCTGTCAGCCAGGAACAGTAATCTGAGGCTTAGAAGTTACTTAAAAGTTAATGGAATTGAAAGACCAATGATTTTTTTGTGAACCACTTAAGGCATTTGGATTTGAGATCAAAAGATGAATGCAACCAGATCAATTCTGAGATCAGCATTTCAGCTTTAAGGTTTAATTAAAGGTCATAAGTTGCACAAAAATTTATCCTGTTCCAGAAGCAGCCATGTAAGCTTGTATGTTTTGGATCAAGAGATCATTCACTTTGACCTTCAGCTGTTTCATAAAGGTTAATTTTGGTTCTAGCTCATCTATCCATTGTCAAATTCCAGTCTGACCTTTTGAATCTTGCTGCCAGTGAATGGTTTGCATCTTGTGGCATAGCCTTTATATTTATTCTCTTGAAGTTTTCTTCAAACACTGGATTGGGATACTTTCACCTCTGCCGTGTGGAGGTTGCTGTGCCAGTGTCATGAACCCGCCCGAACTGAACATGCTTCCGCGGCAGTTAAGATAACCATGCGGAGCGCACCTTTGTGCACGCGTTTCAGGCGCTTGTAAAAACGGTGCACTTCGCGCTGGGAGCGCTCTACCGCAGAGCCAATGGCGCATGTGCAGCTAAGCAAGTTCAAGGTCACCTGACTGGTAATGAGACGCACGTGCAGCTCATTAACAAATGGACTATTTAAGACTCTCATATTCACATACCAAACGCGAAGCATTAGTTCAGCCCTCTGTGTACGCTATTGCCGAGTCTTTTGATCTGCCTGCCTTCCTATGTGTTACCGTTTTGATATCCCGTTTCTGATTTTTGTCTCACCCTTGTCTGCCTTGTTTTCTGATTTCTGGATTCGACCTTGGACTGTGTATTTTGGATATTGTCTCTGTCTTGCCTCCCCTTGTCCATTCAGCTGATCGTATGACTTCCTGCCTGTTTTTGACTTCATTATTGCCTGCCGTCTGTCTAACCTGTTTGTTTATATTAAATATATTCGGTTATCTGCACATGCATCCTGCCTCGCCTCCTGGACCTGATAGCCAGCTTCCATTTATATATTATTGATTTTTTAATTGAATATATATGCTGTCTCCATACTAAATAATGCTTTTAATTAATGCTAATGCTAATTAATTAATGCTAACAATTAATGCTTTATCTAAACAGAAAAACAGATTTGAGATAAAAATCCAAACTCACACAGGAATGCATATGATAAAATTTTTGTTTAGCTCTGGAAACAAACACAAGCTTAATATAGTGGAACCTTAGTGATAACTCTGTACAGTTAGCAGATGATCAGTTTAGCTTACATGTCTGTTCCATTGCCTGGGCTCTGCATTGTCACAGATTAACTAAACCTGTTCCAAGACTATGAACTATGCCATACCATCCCGCCCAGCCTTGCCCTCAAAACTACTCTAGTTATCAATAAAGCCAACATTTTTCTGAGCACCACTTGGACATCCAAGCAATTCATTAACCATAACCTACTGTAAGCTAAAGCGCTTCTGAGTTGTATGGTCTAATGCTGGAGTTTTGGGATTAGTAAATCTATCCAAGTTATCCAGAACCCACAATTTTACCTACAGACACCCTCACTGACCCTCTCTGGAGACTGATGTGGACCTCTAATACTGCAATCCATGTCAGTGAGCTATTATACACTTTTCACAAATTTATGATAAATATTTTAATTTATTATTTAAAAAAAACTATTACTAAATAGGAGGAAGAATGAAAACATCCTGCACTCAATACACTGAACAAGGTGAATGTTTGTCATGATTATTGTTTAACATATTTAGTCAAAGATCAGCACATCAGACATGGATGGCCTCCACTTGCTGATTTTAGACAGGGAAAAAAACATGTTCTGGGAAAATAGAAAATGCAACATAAGAAAAACGTGAAAAGCAAAACAAACTTAAAATAGCATAAAACCGATGAAAAAGAGAAAAGATGTGGAAGCCCTAAAAGGCCATGGATTTGCATATTTTAAGATCATTTTCTTGTGATCTCTGGTTATTTATGTCATCACGAAATAATAACCCTGTTTTCCCATGACAATATAATTTTTTTTCAAGAAGGCAGAATCATGAGTAAATTATGTTATGAGAAAACCATTTGATTATCTCGAGATCTCTGGAAAATTATGTCGCTATCATAGGAAAACCCTGTTCATCATGATCAGAACAAAAAAAAAACTTAATCACAAGAAAATGGGCCAAAGAAAAGTGTAAGTTCATTTCCACTTAGGACTTGCACTTAGGAAAACTAACTGTTAGAATTGGACATGTTAGAAGGAAAGAAAGTTTAGACAAAAAGAGTGCCATAGAAAATAGACTATTGAAGCACATGGGGGTGGGGCAACACACTGTACTGCAGCCAGCCAGCAGAGGCACTAGACCTGGTATGGCTTCATTTTTTAAGAGATGTTATGCAGTCTGTGGGAGGTTTTTTGTTTGTTTGTTTTTTAATAGTCACTGGTTTCTGTCAGCAAAAGCTTTTTTCATGGCCAAACTTTGATGTCTTGTTGTACACCAGTTTCTTTTTCAGCACATTCCAAATTGTTATATTGGATATGCCCAATGATTGTGCAGCAACTAATTGGTTTACCCTCTTATCATCTTCAAAATTATTTGCTTTTCTCTCAGACAGCTCTCTGGTCCTAATGTTTGTTTTTAAAAAAGAAATGCAGTTTTGTCAGACAAAACCTCAGCCACTTGTTTAATTTTATTTTTGGTCCCTTGAAAAATGGGTACCTAAACAATTTGGATGAAACTACACCTGATGTTCATCAGCATCAGTTTATATAGTTTTATACCAATGCTAACTTCCAGAGGGTAAACATGTAGGGTGTCAGGAAATAAAATATGAAATTCTGATCCATCGTTTACACTAGGACAAATTCCATAATCAATCCAACTATCCTGGTGGGAAAGAACTAAATCAGATTGTGTTGACTGCCATACACAAAAGAAATGTCAGGATTAACTTGTTTCTTATCCCAAACTATGATGGAGTAAATAAATTAAAATGAAAGCATCTCTTACATCTCCACCACTGTCTTTGATTCCAATTATATTTGGATGCTGAGATAACTGTACCACTGCTTCCACAGGCAGCTCCAAAAAGGTGTTGGCTGGCACACTATACAGAACAATGGGTATAGGACTGGAATCAGCTACCTGTGTATTAAAGGATAGAGTATTAAAACATCAGTAACACTATTGTTTAGTAGCAGTTAATAAAATGTTACATTCTAATAAGCAGTAAAAACTTAGCTCAGCCTATATTATATTACATTATAATACATTAAATTATATTGCTCTATGCAAACAAACAAAGGAACATGTTTAAATGACTATACGGACTGTGTGCATTTAGATTACTTGCTGAGATGCTTTTTTTAACCTCAGCTAATTATAGGAATTGGAGTCATCATTAATCTGACCAGATGTCTACTCTACAACAACCTCCTTGTACTACAGAATAAAGCTTCAAACACATAAAGTAAAAAAACATATATTGTAGGTTACTATCTTGTAACTCTAGAGTAACCCTGTAATAGATAGTTGAAAGTCAATAACACAGACATCTAGTAGGGTGAAACAAATGTTTCTTCACTTTTGTTTCATCTGCCTTTAGTTGTTTAAATAATCGACTAAATCAAACAATACTTAGAGGTTGCATAATGCATGCAAAGATGACTTGTTTCAACATTTACAAAGCAGTGTACTACTATCATGAGTGCAGGGTGAGGGAAGACACATGTACAGGCAGGAATCAGCAGTATAATCCAGCATGTTTAAAATGCAATATAGAAACAAAACAGAAACTAAATAACTGAAACATAGGGTTTCCGTTTAGTCCATTCAATTGATGATCTATAAATGAAGCTGTTAAACTTCTTCTTCTTCCTAACGTTAGTCCCGCGCCGTGCAGGGTCCGCTGTTGTCACAAGTCATCCCGGCATTGTGACATCTGATGTGACCATGGAAAATACTCCAACTGACATGTCACTCCGCCTGACGTTGGCACACTCACACCTATGGGTGATTTTGGGGTAGCCAATCTGCCTAATGAGCATGTCTTTGGATTGTGGGAGGAAAGCAGAGGAAACCCACGGTGCCACAGGGAGAACATGCAAACTCCACACAGAAAGGCACCTGTGCCAAACCCAGGGCTCGAAGCCAGGACCTTCTTGCTGTGAGGCGACAGTGCTAAGCAATCAGCCACCATGCTGCCTGAAGCTGTTAAACTTAACACAACACAAAGATCTTCCAGGTAAACATGCCACATAGAGCAAAATGGAATACTTATCATGCCTTGGTGGATTCAGGCTGTAATCAGACCTCTATCCACCAAGGCCTGATTCAAGGCGAGGCATTGGGAACAGCATGGGTGGTGAGGATATTATGTGTGCACAGGGATGTTCATGAGCTAGTGACAGTCAACATCTGATTCTGGGGTGAAAACCATCATATGGAGACAGCAGTTAGTCCATGCCTCACCAACCTGCTGGTTTTGGAAACTGATTGGCCAGGGTTTAGAGGGCTGCTTCAGAACCTGTTAGTGGGTGGGTCCTGTAATAGTAAGGTACAGGGGAATCCAAGTCTGGCATATGCTGGAGAATCTATTTCAGAGCCGGCTTCATCAGCTCCATGTCACACTGACACAGAGGGGGAGGATCATCTACTCCCCTCCCTCTCAGGACTCTCCTCGAGGATTTCCTGCTGGAACAGACATGAGACAAGACTCTATTGGCCAGGCATTCACAGCGAGTCCGGCAGCCATCCCAAAGGCTCCCTTGCAGCCACTTCCTTTAATAGAGACCCCCTATGAAAGAATTAGATGGATCTCATCAGGCCATTAGATCAGACTGCACGTGGCTATGGCTTTATCTTAGTTCTAGTGGACTATGCAATGCGATACATGAAGCAGTGCCTCTGAGTTTTCACACGCAGTGTCACTGAGGCGCTCTTCAAAATCATCTCCCAGGTCAGGATTCTGAAAGAAATCCTGACTGATCAAGGCACCTCCTTCATGTCACACATGCTTCGCGAAGTTTATGAATTATTGGGGATTAAATCCATTCATACCAGGATCTATCACCCACAAACAGATGGCCTGGTTGAATGGTTTAATTAGACACTTAAAAACCTGATTTGTAAGTTCATAAGCGAAGATGCACGTAATTGGGGTAGGTGGCTCGAACCCCTGTTATTTGCAGTCCGAGTGGTCCTGCAAGCCTCCACAGGGTTTTCTCTGATTGAATTATTATACAGGCCAGGCAGCATCTTGGACATTTTGCGGGAAAATTGGGAGGAGGGAACTTCCAATAGCAAAAATGAAATTCAATACATTCTGGACCTGTGCGCAAAGCTCCACACCCTCACACACTTAACCTAGGAGAATTTGCGGCAGACCCAGGTACGTCAAGCCCAGCTGTATAACAGGGGTGCACACCTTAGAGAGTTCACAACAAGAGTGTGAAGACCCTGGTATGGTTATCAGAAAAAGGGACTCTGAATCCAGCGATTGCCACAGCAATGTTATTTATTTCAGCTTTTCAGCTAGTATCCAGACACCACACACACACACACACACACACACACACACACACACACACACACACACACACACACACACACACACACA
>JAQMCW010140276.1:0-14454 GCA_030068335.1 Chrysichthys cranchii | reverse complement strand
CAAGAGGAAGAAACCTCGAGAGGAACCAGACTCAAAAGGGAACCCATCCTCATTTGGGTGACAGCTAATGCTATTATATTGTTTAATGTATTTTACTGAGTTTATATTATTTCTTATGGGAAAACCCGCTTTGATATATGAGTGGTACCGCTGTATTATAATTCGTGGTTGAACCAGCTAAGGTAAGGAGCACTAGGCCGGTGCTAATGCGGAAGTGTTTTAAACCATCGATTTGCATTTATATGTTTCTGTCCCGACCTGAACCCGATTGGAATTTTAATGTTTGGCCGAAACAGGTGCTGCTAAGTGATTATACTGATACTCGGTCATGAATCACTCCATACAGCGCGTGTTTTTTTGCGCACCCATTTTGGTTGCTCTGCGCACCCATTTTCAGGCGCTCTGAAAGGAGAGCCTACTGTATTTTTTTTTAATAAATAAAAAGTAACTTTATTATTTTAAATATCAAACATTTTTGTGCTGACGTGACCGAACCCGAGTAACATTTCGAAATATTTGTCCGGACCCGACCCGGGTCGGGTATCCATGCTCTCGTTCAGTTGTTTATTTATTTGTGTGTGTGTGTGTGTTTGTTTGTGGGTGCGCGTGCATGCGTGCGTGTGTGTTTGTAATCATGCGCGTGTGTGTGCGCACTAGTTGGGATTTGTACAGAAAATAATTGTCTCGTTATAATAACTTGGATGCAATATTATCTTTCATTCTATCTTTCATAAATGCGCGCTGCACAGGGACATACAGGGGAAGGCGGGGCATGGGTCTAAAAAGGGGAGACGAAATTTTCGTCACACCGCTGTTAGCCAATAAGAGGCGATTCATTTGCATGTCATGAATATTCATAAGTAAGAGCCGAACACCTGTCGTTCTCAAAATCAGCACAATTTCACCAAACTAGAACAGCCTGAAAGAGGAGCACCAGAGCATTTTTTCACCAAAACCGACTCATTGGGCATTCATTCATACTAGAGACCACTGCAAAAATAATGAACAAACAACACAATGGGACCTTTAAGCAGAAATGTAGACAATTCTAAAGGGTTTACAAACTTTCAAGCACCACTGTATACAACCCCCTGTAGCAATATCTTTAAACAACTACATTCAAACAGTGTATTTTTCCTTCAGCATATGATCTAGGTTCAATTAAAGAGACAATTAGTGAATAAATGGAGATGTAGAAAAGATCTCTAATTAGTGTGGCTGCACAAGCAATCACATTATTGTTATAGACAACATTTTGCCATTTGCCATTTAAATAAATGGAGACTGAATGTATTTTTGGTATTTTTCAAATGAAACGAGTTTTGGAATTGAACTGTTCCTGCTCAGTCATGCTTCATCTAAGCGCCATCAAAATTTATTTCATAGCTTAGACCCACTTATCCAACACACGCATCCATCCCTCATGAGCCACTAGGGTTGCCAACCATCCCGAATTACGCGGGTTTTCCCGGAAAATGGGTGATTTTGAAATGTCCCGTCTGGGACAGCTCTACTCCCGCATTCCAGGCACAGCCTTGTCGGCCAATAATAGATTACTGTCAGCATAGCAAGTGCGTGGTGTGTTTTCGTGTCTGCACTGGCCACTAGTGGTGAGCGGTGGCAAAATTATAGAGTGTGTGGTCAAAATGAGCGTTGAACCGGCTAAGGCGCCCCCCCTTTGGCAACATTTAGACGCCGCCACCCCCCCACCCCCCTGCTCGTAGACCATCCCACATTATTTGGGGTTGAAAAAGTTGGCAACCCTATGAGCCACACTCATCTTTTTTGTGCTGCAGAGCAATCCCACTTGCATTTTCTTATGGAAATGCATCTCTAGTTTCTTTAATCACCACATGTACTTTATTTACTTTCACATTTCTAAATATTTTACTGTGTCCAACAGGACCTTAATTTGCTTGTCATGCAGAGCTTTTACCAGCATAACTCAGAAAAGAACATTATCAGCAACCATCTGCATGGTGATTTCAGAGATTTTGCCCATGGCATGATTGTTGATGCCAGAGAGGCTGGTTTGAGTATTTCTATAACTGTTGATCTCCTGAGATTTGAATGCACATCAGTCTGTAGAGATTGCAATAAAGAAAAAAACATCCAGCAAGTTCACATTGTTAAGGGGACAATTGAAAATGGCCATACTTGTTTGAGGTGACAGACAGGCTACAGTAGCAGAAAAACATCTCAGTATACATAACCCATGTCAAACCCATGCCAGTGCTGATCTCTGACCACTGCCAACAGTAACTACAGTGGACACATGAGCATCAGACCTGCATGATGGAGCAATGGAAGAAGGTGGACTGGTCTGACAAATCATGTTTTTTCTTTTACATTATATGGTGTATTTGTGTCCAAGTGTGTGAACTTAAAGGTATGTATGTAAGAATTGGCCATCTGTGCAAGTCTTGCTTGACACTACAAACAAATAGCAGCAGGATATCATCAGAAGGTTGGGCTGTCCATGCCTAAAAAAAAAACAAGGAAATGCATCCCCACACACACACACACACACAATTCTCCTGCTTCCCCAAACACATCTCCCCAAACATCACCACCACTCTCAGACTTGTCACTGAATATAGTTTAAATCTCCTGTAGTAGTTGATCCACTACTACACTTATAAAATCTAACTTCTCAGTTATGAGTTATAAAAAAAGCCAACTAGCAACCAACAGCAGGGCATGTGTACACAAAACCAAACTGATGAAACTCAGAACCGGTCAAGAAAACGGTTATCTTATAATCTACAATTGTGGTGTCAGCCTATAGTTTATGCTATGTCTTACCTTGCTCAGTTTTAGCAAGAAAACAGCCACAGCAATACCATATAACGATGCCATTTGTCATATTTTATGTTGTCATTAGATACTGATATAGATCAGCATGCTTGATTTGTTTGATATATAAACTTGCCTCAGTTTGGTAGCTAGCTAGAGGATGAGCTAATTGTCACATACTGCTATTCTAACCTGTCTGAACCACATATCAACAAACAGCTATGTTAGCAAACTTATTAACACTGTGAGTAATATACAATTAGCTACCTGTCCTTAGTAACCAGGGGCAGTACCTTCAGCATGATTTACAAGAGGTTAGAATATGCCCTCAGGGCAGTGCTATTTGAAGTGCAAAGAGGTATTATGAAAGAAAATATCCTGTCATGTCTTGGGACTGACTGGTTAGTAGATATCTCTATATATGAAACAGTATATAGTATAATTCTGTGAAATCAGTACATTTTGCGTCCCAGGGAAATAATGTAATAAAATCACTATTATACCAAATACATGCATAATTTGAAAACATAACATTAGTATGCCTTCTATCATCAAAACTATCTAAAAATTAAATAAATTAAATATTATTGTCTATGGTTAAATTTGCATTTATGTTGATAAGGCAGGGACTTTGATTTCGGCCTGTCCCTCACTATGAAAGTTATTTTGCAGCAGGTCTATTAAATTGTAAATTGTTGGAAATATCATACAATTTTCAAATTTGTATATTGTTCTAAAAGTAATCTCAATGTTAAGCAATGTTTTCAGCATGAATACATGTCATCTTTATAAAATTTAAATCATTTTTTCAGTGTCCCCTGATTTCAAGTCATCTCTGTTACTGACACACACAAAAAAAAACCCTGTAAAATAATGGCACATTCCAGCAAGGACATCATTTACAGGAAGAGGATTTCCAACATTTAAAACACAAGTAAGTTTCTATCTTCAGTAATGTAGAATTTTGTTGTTTTATGCAATTGTTGGGGGTGGGGACATCATACAGCATCATTACTTAACATAATATAATAAGTTTTGTATGTTGATTTACCATATCTCCAATAATATAATTTCAAACTGTATGACATGTGCCCTTGTGCCCTTGAACATTAGCTAGCTAGGAGCAAATTAGTGTGAAATTGTCAACCCTGTTACTGTCAGTCCTGTTACTTTCCCAGAGTAACAGGTTTGACATCAAAGTAAGAGCCGTGGCATTGATTAGGTTTCACTCTAGTCAGTTTTAAAAGGTTGTTGACTTATTTGCTAGGTAAAGATAATGTAATGTTGTTTTGATTAAATTTTTTATATTTATACTTCAATACACTTTTACAGATGCTATTAGTATGCCATTAAGTGCAGCAGAAAAGCAAAGGCATTATCGCGCTCACTGAGACCAAGATCCTGAGAGAAGGGAAAAGTACCTTGAATGGGAGAGGAAGAAATGGAGAAGAGACAGAGAACAGGGGAAGAAGAATTCTGTACATGAGTACAGTGAGAGAGAGCAGAGGTATTAGCGGAGAAAATGGAGACAAGCCCAGGCAAAGAGCAGAGCAGCAAAAAAGGCAGTTTTCAGTTGCACTCAGCAGATTATCTACTCCTCCAGTGAGCCCAGAAACATTACAGTCAAATCAAGAACCTACCACGAAGAAGCTTGAATGCCAGTGCCCTGGATTCCAGGTTTTCAACTTTCTGCGTGACCAAACTCTGAGCTAAAGTACTGCAGTTGATCGGACCAGTACAGGCATCCTTGGAAAATGGTGTGTGGTCAGATATGATGGTGACATTTACCTAGGTATTGTCATTGCAATAGATGACACTGACATCCAGGTAAAATGTATGCACAGTGGAGGTCCAAATAAATTCTATTGGCCTATTCATGACGTACTCCACTTCATCCCAGCCCCACTACCAATCACTGGTCGCCATGTGGTGATCCAAAGAGATATATGGTTGGATCTTAAAAAGTAAAATGAGAGAATTTTCATGTTCATTTGTGCAGTAATTCTCCTGTTATGAACAGCTCAGCTCTGTTTCTCATTAACATTACGTATGGTTACAGTCTAAGTTTTAAATCTGATTTTACTATGGTGCTCACTCCCTAAATGACAGGAAAGTTTTAAATTTCTAATATTATGTTTGTACAGCTGTTGTTCTCTAAACTGTTACACAAAGGTCATAAATTCTCAGATTTTTATGCATTTACTTTTATTCTTGCCTTAGGGTAAAGTATTTTTTTCAGTTTTAAAATGAATCTGATACACTTTCATATGTGATTTGTGTGTGTTATGTGTGATTTGTATTGCTGTTCTCAGTGTTTCACTCATTTCAATGAGGCATGTAACATGTGATGAGTGTTAACGGTCTGGTGATGTTGCATGTTCGCCATGTTATTATTTACCTTAAATAACTTGGAGTTTTTACCTAACTCCAACTAAGTGTGAATTTTGATACCTACTTCAAAGAGACTTGTGATGTGTAAAAGTTCTTTATGGTCTGGATCGGTCAAAATGTGTATTGTGGCCTACTGTCTGGGATGGGATCCGATGGGACTTTCCCGGGAGGCACTGAAATGACACATCGAAAGTGCTGGGCGTGATGAGACTTCTGAAGAAGCAGGGAGAGTCAGTGAACATGATAAAACAGGACTGGCCACCGGCTCACTTCGTGGTTCTACTTTGCAACACTGTGCAAAAGTCTGCTGCTTATTGAGGGAGCCTAGTTTTGATATCATCTTCAAATGTGCCCAGATCCTGGATATGCACTGGCAGAGGCCTATGTTTTCTGTCTCTGAGCTGAATGAATACCCGGCTGCGATGCACAGATGTAATAATATTGCCAATTGTACTGGCAAAAGAAAGGACTTTCCCGTGATTTGTTTAGTCACGTTGAAGATATTGTCACCAATGCGGCATACGAGGGCTGCTGCCACCACGTTTTTGTGTTAACGTACTAAGTGGGCATGGACTAGTATGTGTGCAGCATCTGATCATTGCTAGTCTGCTAAATTATTGTCACTTTAAGATGTCATCTTTCCATAGATATTTTAAAAATGGAGAAAAAAAAATTATATTTAAAATTTTCAAAGTTGAAAACGTACCGATCTCATGGAATGACCCATAGGCATCTTCAACATAACATAAAAACTGTTATTTCTTCACATTGTGCTTTTTTCTAGAGGCTACAGAAATGAAAATCAAAACAGAAAAAGGGGAAAAAAATTAAAAGAAAAAAATAAAAATACGGTACCAAAGAAAGATAAAAACACAACAAAAAACCATATTCAAACAAGGAACATATAAATGCAAATAGAGCAATGACTGCGAATAGCAATAATCAGCCCAAATTTCTATGTACAGTGCTCGTATATTCACATAATTCTTTTACTAATCAGAACTGTTTGCTCTTATGAAGGTCTCTGGTGTGGGAGAGCCTTGACAAAGAGTCGGGGACCACAGAGATGGCAGGGAAGGGGTTTTTATTCAGGCTTTTCAGTCTAACACTCAACAGACACCACATACACGTGGACAGCTCTAGCTTTTCAGCTCGCCAGGTGTCTCCCATCGCCACTCACTGAAAGGTATAAAAAGACAAAGGTTAATTGCCACCAGGTGTTGCCACTTACCACTCACCTCCTTGATTTTACTCTCCCACCACTAGGTGGCACTTAGCCATGCCCTCACTGCACACATACCCCCACTGCCTGACTCAGGCCGGGGAGCTGTCCGGCCTGTAATCGAACCCCCCAGTTGGGAGAGGAAATCGGCCACAACCATCTGTGCACCCGGCCTGTGGATCACCTTGAACTTGAAGGGCTGAAGTGCTAAGTACCAGCGGGTGATCCGCATGTTGGTATCCTTGATTCAGTGGAGCCATTGGAGTGGGGCATGGTCCGAGCAGAGGGTGAATGGCCACCCCAGGAGGTAATAGCGGGGGGTCAGAACCACCCACTTGATCGTCAGGCATTCCTTCTTGATTGTGCTGTACTTGCTCTCCCTGATGAAGAGCTTCCTGCTGATGTACAGCACAGGGTGGTCCTCACCTCTGACCTCCTGGGAGAGCACTGCCCCAGCCCTCTGTCTGACGCATCAGTCTGCAACACTAAAGGGAGACAGAAATCAGGCGAATGCAAGAGAGGCCTGCCACACACAGCCACCTACAACTGGGTGAGCGCCTGTTGGCACTGCTCTGTCCACTGGACTGGGTCTGGGGCTCTCTTTGCAGTGAGATCAGTCAGAGAACTGGCGAGGGCTGAAAATTCAGGTACAAACCTGCGAAAATAGCCCGCCAGCCCCAAGAACTGTCGCACCCCCTTTTTGGTCTTAAGCTGTGGGCAGGCTGCAATTGCTGCAGTCTTCTCAATTTGCAGATGCACCTGCCCATGGCCCAAGTGGAGCCCCAGATACCTTACCTCCACCCGTCCAATCGCACACTTCCGTGAATTAGTCCTGCTCATCGCAGCAACTCAAGGACCGCCCTCAGGTGCTGAATGTGCCACGACCAGTCATTACTCTAGAAAATGCCGTTGTCTAGGTAGGCCATGGCATAAGCATCGTGAGGACGGAGGACCTTATCCATGAGATGCTGAAATGTCGCAGGGGCTCTGAATAAACTGAACGACATTGTGATGAATTGGTGTTAGCCAAACGGTGTGGAGAAAGCCATCTTTTCTCATGATAGAGGTGTCAAGGGGATCTGCCAATATCCCTTTAAGTCCAGAGTTGAGTAAAAGCGAGCGGCGCCTAACCTATTGAGCAGCTCATCAACATGGGGCATTGGGTAGGCATCGAATTTAGACACCTCATTGACCTTTCTAAAGTCCACACAGAACCAAACGGAGCCGTCAGGTTTAGAAACTAAAACTACGGGGCTGCTTCAGTCGCTGTTGGACTCCTCGATTACACCCATCTCGAGCATGGCCTCAAGCTCTTCCCGAACCACATTTTTCTTGTGCTCGGGAAGCCGGTATGGGCGCGTACAAACTACCACGTCTAGCTCTGCCGCCAGGTTATCCTCCACTAGTTCAACCGCTTGGGCCAATGAGGCCGGACGGTGACATCGAACCCAGTTCCAAGGTGTCCTGCTTGACGTCTTCCACCAGGGAGCAGTCCTTGGGCATGAACCACCACCGGCATGCATCCTGTAGCTATTGCGCAAAGGTGAAGGACTGCCTGACCTCTTCCAGGGACAGCTGCCGAAAATGCTGGCGATGTTATTGCGGGGTCAGGCCAACCTGCTGCAGGATGGCACACGACAGCTGCTCGTAGTCCATGCGGCTGGCTGGGGGTAGACGCTGGGCTGCCAGCT
The DNA here is from genome assembly GCA_030068335.1 of Chrysichthys cranchii. Classification (NCBI taxonomy): domain Eukaryota; kingdom Metazoa; phylum Chordata; class Actinopteri; order Siluriformes; family Claroteidae; genus Chrysichthys; species Chrysichthys cranchii. The sequence continues at coordinate 6,354 of JAQMCW010140276.1, read as the reverse complement.
GGGCCTCCCCTGACAGGAATGGCAGCAGTCGGGCCGCACACTGGTCCTCCGGACACCCACACAGCCCCACTGTCTGCTCAAAGAGCACCAAAAAGGCCTCTGGGTAATCGTGCGGGCCCATCTTGGTCATGGTGACCTGTGGACCCTTCCCTCCCGTCTCACCGGGAGCGCTCGAAGACTGTAGCAGGTCCTTGAAGGTGGCACAATCTGGGGCCTGGTCCTCAAGCAGGGCCTGGAAGCACCGCACCTGTTCCTGCCAGAGGGCAAGCAGCTCTTGATGTTGTGCCTGGCAGGAGGTGGTGAGTGTCTGCACCAGACTGGCGAATGGGGAGGCATCCATGGTGAAGGTAGTTCACAACAGGATTTCTTCGGCTTCGGCACCACTGTGGTAATCCCTGGTTGCGTAACTGAAGCAACGGAGAGACACAAGTGTAGTGGTTGTATCAGAGCTTTTTATTTTAGCTTTTCAGCTCAAAATAAGCACCATAGACAGAGACACACAACTCCACACACACACACACAGCTTCTCACATGTCTCTCTTTCACCGCTCACTGTGGAGTAAATAAAGACAGAGTTAATGATCCACAGGTGCATTCACTCACCACTGCCCATCTCCCACAATTGCTGGTGATTCTTTCATCATAATAATTGCAAGTTTTCATCGTCACCTCAACTGTGACACAGATAGTGAGACAAACTATCAACAAACAAGAAACACTGTGATCTGAGAGACCTTAAAGGGTGTCTGAACACGGAGAGGACCGTTCTTCTAACTCCAACAAACTTTTATAATCTATCAAGGAGAATAGTATGATCAACAGCACACAACCTTTATTCAATGAGACACAACCCTGATCAGAGGCCAGTAGTGAGCCATTTACCACTTTAACCAGCACTGTAACTATGCTACAGTGAGATTTAAATCCTGACTACTTTTCATGAATGCTATTTCTATTTGGGTATGAGCATAACTGCTGTGCTACTGTCATGAAATCTGCTGATGGGGAGCGCGCATACAGCACACCCGAAAGGTGCATGCTGCAAGGGGCAAATCCATGACAGAACCCTCCTCCAAGGTGCTACTCCTGGAACACCTAACACTGTTACTCTGTGGGGGCCCTGGGCCTTTAGGTTTGGGCATCACACAAGACACTGCTGCACTGGACTTTGGTTTATATATGGTGAAAACTGTGGCATGAACTTGACCACAGGCTTAGGCAGGAACATAGAGACAGGTTCAGGCCAGGGGGCATATACAGACTCAGACATGGTCTCAGGCATGGACTCGGGGATAACCATGAGCTGGGGCTCAGGCAAGGGAGCAGAAATTGATGGGAGTATAAAAGTAACCTTGGACTAGAGTATGGGCAGTGGTATAGGATTTGGCATGGGCATGGGTATGAAGGGGGAACAGTACAGGAATGAGAATGGGCACAGGAACAAGGATAAACACCGGGACTGGTATATAAGCTAGAGTACATGAACCAACATGCGATGGAACAAGCTCTGTAACTGGAAGGGGGTGCTGTGATGGGAGCAGGCACTGTAACAGGTGCCATGATAAGAACAGGGACTGGGACGGCTGCCGTGACAGGAAGTGGGACTGAATCTGGAACTGGAGTGGGCTCAGCGACAGGAACTAGGATCTAGAACTAGAGTTGGAGCAAACTCTGTGACAGCAACTGGAACAGGAACATGAGCTGGACTGAACTCCATGACAGGACTTGGAACAAGAACTGGAACAGGAGCAAGGTCTTTGACAAGGAACTGGAATAGGAACTGTATCAGGCCGTGTGACTGGAACTGGATCAGCGGCTGGCCGTGTAACTGGAACTGGATCAGAAGCTGGCCATGCAACCGGAACTGGATCAGGCTCTGATTCTGTGACTGTGACAGGAAGAGGAGCAGGCTCTGACCGTGTGACTGGAAAAGGAGCAGGTTCTCTGACAAGAGCTGGAGCTTGGTCTGAGACAGAAGCTGGAGCTTGGTTTGAGACAGGAACTGGAGCTTGGTTTGCGACTGGAACAGGAGCCTGGTCTGAAACTGCAGTAAGCATTGACATTGTTTGCTCTCCTGTAATTATGTATTGGAATGTCTTTCAGCCATCTCACATTTGCCTGGGAACATGTGGGAAAACGTACTTGACTTCCAGAATACAAGGTTACCTGTGATAAATGTTTTTGATTTTTTTTAAAGCACCAAAGCTACATACATTTTTTTATTTTATGACCACCAAAAACTATTATAAATTTCATATATAATATAATTTAATGTGGTAACACCCTGCATGCTAAAAGTGGAATCCCACCTAGATTTGGTGTTACGGTTAAACCAGCGAATGGGGAATGCAAAAGGTTCTCTACTCACAGTACCAGAGGAGCTGAATGATATGAGAGGGCACCCAGGAGCACTCCTCAGGACCGTAGCCTTCCCAGTCCACCAGATACTGGACACCACGGCCCTGAGGGCGAGAGTCCAGGATCCGGTGCACGTTCTAGGCCAGCCTGCCATCAATGATCTGAGGCGGTGGTGGGGGGGCAGAGGGGGGCCAGGAGAGAAGTGGTGTGAGGCTTAAGTTGGGACATGTGGTACATGGGGTGGGCGCTGAGAGACGATGGGAGCTGCAGCCGATAGGTGACCAGGTTGATCTTTGTGATAATCTGGTACGGACCGATGAATCGAGGTGTAAGCTTCCTGGACTCCGAACGCAGATGCAGGTGACAAGTGGACAGCCAAACCCGGTCACCCGGTTGAAAGGAGCGTCCTGGGGTGAGGGACCGGGAGAGGTTGAAGGTTCTGGTGGTCGGTCCAGATTCGGAACGGCTCAACAGCACCCTGGAGCCACTGCCACCACTCTTCCAAAGCCCACTTGATGGCCAGTAGCTCGCGGTCCCCAACTCCATAATGCTGCTGAGTGGGGAAGACCCTCCGGGAGAAGAAGCAGCACAGATGGAGTTTCCCATCAGGACCGCATTGAGAGAGAACAGCTCCACGACCACCTCAGCTCCAGATCCACCATGAACGGCTTGGTCTGATCTGGGTAAGCTAAGATCATTGCGAGGTTGGTTGGTGGTTTTAGTGAGAGCTGTGAGAGGGGTGACAACAGAACTGAAGCCCTGGATGAAGCGCTGGGAGAAGTTGGCGAACCCCAGAAAACTTTGTAGCTGCTTAAGACTCACGGGCTGGGGCCACGGGGTAACAGCCTCCAGCTTCCGGTGATCCATGGCCATGCCCTGAGTCAAGAAGATGTAGCCCAGGAACGTGGTGGAGCGCTGGTGGGAAGCGCACTTCTCCCGCTTGCAGAACAGCTGCTGGGCTAGCAGTCTCTTGAGGACAGCTCTCACATGATGGATGTGGTCTTCCCCTGTCTTGCAGTACAGGAGGATGTCATCCAGATACGCGAACAACCATGGCCCAGCATGTCCCGGAGGACATCGTTTATGCCTCCATAGCCCGGTTCTCCGTGGGGGACAGGGAGAACAGTCGACCGTGAGGCAGAACCCCGCTGGGCATCAGGTTGATGGCCATGTCATAGGGACGGTAAGGAGGCAAGGTGGAGGTGCGCCTCTTGCTAAATGCTTCGGCGAGGTCCTGATAGGGCACCAGGAGTTGCTCGAGGTAGATGGGCTTGGAGGTGAGAGGCTCCCTGGGGTGCGAGCCGGCACCAGGAAGGAGGCAGCGCTGGTGACATCTGGGTCCCCAGTCCAGGATTTGGTTCCCTGACCAGGGGATGTGAGGGTCTTGTCGCTGTAACCACGGAAAGCCCAGGATGAGAGGGGACGAAGGAGCTGAAATGACAATGAACTGAAGCTGTTCAACGTGATGGCCGATAGACATCTGAAGAGGCCAGGTCTGAGATCTGACGGGATAAGGTTGAAGCGGATGTCCATCGACTGAAGTGAAGGGGAGGAACCAGTTGACAGCCTCCAGGGGCAGTCCCAGCTGGGAGGCTAGGTCTTGGTCAAGAAAATTTTCTGCTGCACCTGAGTCTAGGAGAGTGTCCAACTCGACCCGCTTGTGCATTATTACTTGAGTCAGGTAAAGCTCCCCTGATGCTTACCTGGCCCCGCCGTTTCCTGGGCGATGAGGGCATTGAGAACGTTGATTTCAGGCTGACTCGCAGTAGGCGCAGAAGTCCTCTCGTCAGCGGCAGTCTTGCTTCTCCTGTGGCAAACATCCGAGCTGCATGGGTTCCCTGGCTGGGTGCTAGCAGCAGCTCCAGAAGCGGGAGGAGGAAACAGTGGCTGAGTGGGGGCTGAAAGAGGGTGCAAGCGGCGAGATGCCGGCCGCGGCTGGCTCATGATGTTTTGGTCAACACGGAGTGCCTGGTCCACGGCATCATCAAAGGTCAGCGGAGCCTCCTTGCTAGTCATTTCTTCTCGGACATACTCCGCCAGGCTCTCAATGCAGACTGAGTGGTAAGCGTTGCTCCTCCAGTCCAACTTTGTGGCGAGGGTCCTGAACTTGGAAGCAAACTGGCACATGGAGCGGGGCCCTTGCCACAGATTAAGAAGCTGAAACTCTGTGCCCGCCTCCCTGCTTGGAGGAACAAAGGTTTTATGAAGCTCTTCGACAAACATGGTGTAATCATTACAGATGGGTGACTTATCATTGTACAGTGCCACTGCCCACTCCTGAGCATGCCTGGACAGGAGAGATGTTTGCAATGCCAGATGGAGCGAGCCGTCTTGTAGTTGGCCAGATAACATTCGAAGATCATGCCCACGGTGGCAAGTAGTCCATCTGGGTGGTCGTCCACCCCATTCCATCTCTCCAGTATGCGGTGCGGGGTCCCTTGGTGGGGTCAGTGGTCTGTCGCTGAAGGGCAGTCACCGACGTGGAAAGCTGGAGCACGCTGTCTTTGAGTGAGTTAATGGCAGTCTGCTGTTTATCCACTAACCCTAGGAGGTAAATTACTTCCACCTTCACTTGCTCAAACTCTGCTGGGTCTACTTCAGGCTCAGACATCCTGTCAGGGTGTGTAGAAGACACAGATGCACAAGTGTGATTGGAATGCCCTTGCTGCGTGCGGGATTGACCCAAATGTGGAGCAAGCTCCAATGGGTTAGGAAACACACGCTATTTAATGTGGTGACACCCTGTGCGCTAAAAGCAGAATCTCACCTAGATTCAGTGTTACAGTTGAACCAGCGAAAAGGGAATGCAAAAGGTTCTCTACTCACGGTACCAGAGGAGCTGAGTGCTGAGGGGATAGGACATGAAGCTACGGAAGTGAAAGGAGCTCAGGGACATGAAGCGTAAGCGCGATGTCTGAGCGAATGCCGGTGAATTGAAATCCTGTTTATAGCCGTCCAAGCCAATCCTAGTGCTCCATTGCGGTCACCTGGCTGGTCTGCCTGACAGTTTGGAATTCAGAGTTTTTGAATCTTCCACAAATACAATGACTTTATTGTTCAAAACATGTTCAAGTTGAGTGATGTCACTGAAGGTTACAGATGTGTGAACAGGTAAACCTGCTTTATTTTGAATTCCTCCACACCTCATATTCACTTCAAAATATTTCACATTAGGATAGATGAGATGAGCTAGGTTAATAGCAAAGCAAAGTTGGTTTTCAAAATTTTGCACCACATATAGAAAGCATGCCTTCTTTTTGAGGATTTCGCAGTCTAACATTTTTATCTGTATAGTCAATTCTAAGCTATCATCCCTCATTACAACTGCGTTTCACTGTACAAGCTGGTCCAACAGGTCTTCAAATCCAGATATGTCCAGTTCTTTACCAGAGCGTAGGATATCACATAATTTGTCCCCCTTCAATCCTAACTGGATCACATCCCCACACCTCACATGCACAGCAAATACTGTACCACATTCGCAACATTAACATAGAACACCCCAAAGTCAGCAACAGTTCTGGCACTCATGAAATTCAGATGCATCTTATCGCAATGTCATTAAACATACTACAGGTTATGATGTGCGTTTCAGAATCAGACAGAATTACAATTAATAATTCTGGTAATTCTGCTCAGAATTCAGGATTATCTATGTCAACGTCTGCCCATATGTTTCATGTGGGTGTATTTAGGGTGTTAACACTGAAGCCTGGAGTTGCCTGATTTGCATTAACATTTCCCCCTAACTGATCATTTAAAACCACATTATTCAAGTTATTAAGAATGGCATTTAGTCTATCCAGGAGATCTTATGTGCTCAATGAGTTGTTTACTTTAAAGCTGACATAGCGTTGTTTTTTCATTACTTTTGCAGTGTTCTCTAGTATGAATGAATGCCCAATGAGTCAGTTTTGGTGAAAAAATGCTCTGGTGCTCCTGTTTCAGGCTGTTCTAGTTTGGTGAAATAGTGCTGATTTTGAGAACGACAGGTGT